>CBVK0100189424.1:0-13938 GCA_900067695.1 Picea abies | reverse complement strand
CTTGGGTCAATACACCCTAAAATCCCAAGAGACAAGGAAGTGGGGGGTTTTAAGTGATGGAAAGGTGTAAGTATGGCTAGGAATGGTAAGATGGATTTTCAACGGAGTTCCTAGTAGCAAACCCACTCCTGAGGAAGACCACTTACTAGAGCACAATGCCAACCACCAAGGTGAAACAAGGAAAAAGGAATAATTTCCAAGCATATGTCATGAAATATAAAGCAGTCTAAGATACAACAAACTTAAATGCCTCAAATATTGAAATGATACTCGCCATAATACATGAATTGTACTTCAAGGAGAAAGGCCCAATGCATCTCGAAAGCCAACTAGTGTGCTAGATGCCATCTGAAAATCTTGACCTCCATGGTGGTGAGAAAGGTCTCCATCTGTGCAAGTGGTTACTATTGGTCATGTAGCCTCTCGACACTCCATATCTGCAATCTGAGGGCCTCAAAACACAATCTCCTTAGTTATCCCACAAAATGGGGATAACAAACCTTATATATAAAAGACTTAATTAAAAATGGGCAACATCAAATTTTTTTGTTTGTCTTTTGTTATTTTTAATACAATAATCATTATAATAAAAACACAATAACTCATAATACACATAGATTCACATCTTGTAAAAGAAAAAGAATGTGGAAAATTAAAAAATATATTTGTCTGTAATATTTAAGATTGATGTAATTTTGTTTTAGTTATATATAATGAGGTATCTTAATAAAATGATATTTGACTTTTAATCTTAGAGTAAGAGCTAAAATTCCTTTTGATTGGTTAAAAGTTCGTCTTCTTTAAATATAAGGAAACATATTCATGACTCAAGATATAGAGGGAAAGTATGCCCCTTTACAAACTACCAACAAGTCATTTTAGGTGGCATGATTTTCCTTAAATGATGGTGATAAGTCAACACACATCCAAGTTAGCAGCCATTTATGATTGTCCACCAATTAATAATTGAGTTATGATAGGTTTTTCCATGTTAAAAAAGAAAAAAAAGACTAATATTCAAATAAAATGATGAAAAGACTAATATTCAAATAAAATGATGAGATCTTGCTCCCGATAAAATTTAATTGTAATTTAATGTCTTTGACTTTTGCATGGATTTAAAGGTTGTAAACAATGGCTCCAAGGCCCATAATATTGTCTAAGTCGCAAAAGGAGAAAACGATTCCCATTGTTGAGATATACCCCTTGGAAAAATATGAAGGCAATTTGATAACATCTGACTTTGACTCTAGCATGATCTTTGAGATTGTGTCTTATGGCAACTTCAAGATCAATGTGACAATAAATGTCATACAACTTTGAAAAGCTTATTACCTATGAAGGAAAGGACCCCAAAACAACAGTGGAAAGAGAAAATAATTTGATAATTTTGATAAAAACTCTCTTTATTAAGCTTTTACAAAAAAGACAATTTGATACCACTTGCAAAAATCTTGCATTAACCACTAACCACGCAATTACCAATATCAGTGTCAACTCCACAAGATTTGACACTCCACAAGATACAATGGATGAACTTTTATTATCAACATTCTTCAATAGAGGGCACTCTTCAAGTCACATCAAAGGACAACCTCAAAATACAAGACAACCGTGTACTTGAGATATATCTCACATACATATTACAATGACCTTTATGGAGGTAAGTGAATACACATGAACTCATGATGAAACATGAATGGGAACATGCATTACTTTGAGATGACAAAGTAGTAATACTAAATATCTCTTCAACCCTTACACATGGGCTCATCTCTTTTTAAACTAAGACTAAATATCTCTTCAACCCTTAATTTCTATGTATGTCCTAACTTAAAAAAAGAGCCTTTACAAGCATACCAAGCTTTTATTACATACTAAGAAGATTCATAACAAGGAGATTGACCAATGGATATATGCTAACAAGGAGATTTATCAATGGATATATGCTATAATTCGAATAGTCCTTAGCTAGGTTTTTGGGTGAAAAACTAGATAATTTTGG
Source organism: Picea abies (assembly GCA_900067695.1). Classification (NCBI taxonomy): domain Eukaryota; kingdom Viridiplantae; phylum Streptophyta; class Pinopsida; order Pinales; family Pinaceae; genus Picea; species Picea abies. The sequence goes on along the minus strand of CBVK0100189424.1, from coordinate 11,933 downwards.
ACAACAAATTCTTTAAGAATTAAATTCTTTAAGAATTGAGGCACATAGGATTGGAATTATTAGTGGGAAAATGAGCCAAAGTGGAAACATAGTTTGGCTTTGGGTGTAGCAGGGTTTAATTTTTAAAACTTAGAAAAAACTAAAATTTCCAGTTATGAGTATGAAGTTATGCCCTCAATAACATTATCCTATTTTAACTTATTTATTTCGGTGAAATTCATAAAGATTTCTTGCATAGAAAATGAGCAATAAACAATATAAGGGAATCCAAGGATTGTTGAAATTGCAAATTAGAGTACAAGCAAATGTAATACATCTTTCATTCATTCATAGGTATTTCTCGCCATGAAAACAAATGTACCCAAAAATATGGAGCTTATATACTATTTGTTATATATTATTTGTCAAAAGAGTGGAAACAATACTTACCAATTATAGATAATAGAAAAGCAATATCTTGAGAACATAGAGATGTTTTGTCAAGCCCCATCTAGAGTAGTATAGATGTTATGGTTGTGATAGCCTAAAATAGCCTTTAAGAGATAGTTTTAATTCCAAAATCAAGAGGGTTTTTCATAACGCTAAAGACTTGATTATATTTTAATTTCCTTGTAGGTTACATTTATCCTTACCTATGGAATAAATGGTTTATAACAAAATAGATAACATAAACATAACAATAGGATAATCTCATAATAAAATGACTTACATAGAAATAATCGTTGACTTATAAATATAACACTAATCACTAATGTGTGAAATCCTTATGGGTTGTAACAAGCCCCTTTCAAGAATCAATTTTCCTCAGAGAAACTTAAATTATGGATGTCATGATATCTAAAGTCCTTCAAATATCAAATCTTCTATCAATAGGTCCTTCCATTAAATGAGATATTATATTAGGGTTTTGGTCATCAATTTATTCTCTCTATTATTTAAAATGGGTTTTGGAATCAAGATCATATGACCTTCATAATATTAAGGAAGGAAAGTGTTTGAAGTTTTAGCATTTTGTACCACCATCTTTTGTAAGCATGACACATGGAAGGTATTATGCAATCAAACACTTGCTGGAAGCTCTAGAGTATATGCAATCAATCTTGTTTTTGCTAAAATTCCATATGGTCCATAGTACCTTAGTCCATTTTTTTCTTATTTATTAATTTTAGTGATTTCTTCTTGTATGGTTGTAATCTTAGGAAGACCCTATCTCTTGCCACAAATTCCCTTTCACTTATGTGCTTATCTTGTTGCACTTTTATTTTCTTTCAGGAAAATAAAATATGTTTTATTAAATCCTTTAATATGTCTTGTCTATCTTCAAGAAAGTGTGTACAACATACTATTAAACCTCTTCAAGAGACCAATTAATTAAAAAAGGAGGATCAAAACTACATAAATCCTTGAAAGGTGTCATACCACTAGACATGAGGTATGTTGTATTGTACCATTTGTCTACTAGGTGTGACCATTTTACCCATGAGGATTGTTGTTCTACAACATAGCTCCAAAGATATCCTTCCAAGCATTTATTAACAACCTCATTCTACCATCAATGTGGGGGAAATAACTAGTTCTTGGAGTTAAGGTGGTGCCTACTAACTTGAATAGTTCTTTCCAAAAGTGACTCACTAACTTGGGATCTCAATCACTGTCAATGTTTTTGGGAAGACCATGCAACTTGTAATTATACTTCACAAATATATTTGCAACTTGGGAGGTATTGAAAGTAAAATCTATGGGGATGAAATGGGCATACTTGGAAAAACAGTCAACCACCATAAAGAAGGAATTATTTCCCCCTACCTTAGGCAATCTTGTCACAAAGTTCATGATAATAGATTCCTATATTTGGCTTGGCATGGGTAAAGGTTATAGCAAGCCTAGAATCCTTATTTTTATGGTTTTGTTACTTTGACATGTTTCACATGAGGCCACAAAATATTTTACATATGTTTTTTCTGGTGCACAAATAAATTTTGAAAAATCCAACATGTTTATTGAAAAGAGATGGATGACATTCAATGAGAATGCTTATCTTGAATTTGTAGTTAGGAACAAGGTGATTCAATTTTTATACAAAATGATATCACCTGAAATTGAGTATCTATTTTCACCTTCTTCTTATGTATTTTGGAGTTCATGCAACATGGATGAAGCCATGTCATCCTTGGCATATTAAACAAGTAACTCTGCTTTCCATCCCATTTCTGCTATGGATATGGTGTGAAGCTCCTTTACTACTTGGGATAAGGAGTCTTCCACCACATTGTTAAAGCCTTTCCTATGTTGAATCTTAAAGCCATACCCTTGGAGTGTGTTGAAGCCTTTCCTATGTTGAATCTTAAAGCCATACCCTTGGAGTGTGTTGACCCATTGAGCTTGTTTTTCACTTAAATTATTGTAGGCCAAGAGGTACTTCAAACTTTGATGATCCATTTTTTTATAATAAAATGTTGCCCCAACAAATATTGTTTAAAATTTTATATGACATCCACTAGTGCTAGAATTTCCTTGTCATAAATTCATAAAAAAATTGTTTATCAGTGAACTTCCTACTTTCAAAGGTGATAGGCCACTAGTTTTGCATGATCACATCTCCTATTCCAATGCTATAAGTATTGCATTCTATTATGAAAGGGTGTGAGAAAATATATATAACTAGTACTAGGCTAGAGGTTATTTCCTTCTTCACATGCTATAATGCACCTTCTACTACTTATGACCAAATAAACTAATCCCTATTAGTCAAATTTGTGAGAGGCACCATGAGGCCCCCAAATCCATTGACAAAATTTCTATAAAAGTTACAGAGCCCATTGAATCCTCTTAATTTCTTCACGTTCTTGGGAGTAGGCCAACCCATAATTTCTTGAATTTCAAGGGGATCCATTTTCAGTCCCTACTTACTAATAATGTGACCTAAGTATACAAACTCTATTTTTACATAGTTGCACTTGGATTCCTTCACATATAAAGATTTGACTCTTGGAATTTTAGCAACAATTACTAAGTGTCGAAGGTGATCTTCCATGTTTAGACTATAAATGAGGATTCCATCAAAGAAAGTAAGAACAAACTTCCTTAAGTAGGGTTTGAAAATTATATTCATGATACCTTGAAAAGTAGTTGGTAAGAAAGTAAGAACAAACTTCCTTAAGTAGGGTTTGAAAATTATATTCATGATACCTTGAAAAGTAGTTGGTGCATTGGTTAGTCCAAACAACATCACTCGTAACTCAATTTGTCCTTGGTTTGGTCTAAATGTTATCTTGAATTGGTTTGCTTCTCTCACTCTTACTTGGTGAAATTCAATATATCTTGGTGAATATCATGGCACCATGAAAATATGCTAACAACCCATCAATCCTTTGAATGGGATCTTTGTTCTTGATAGTCCTCTTGTTAAGCTCTTGGTAATCAATAGACATTTAGAATGAACCATCATTTTTCCTAATTATCTTTATAAGGGATGCAAACGTACTTTTTTTAGGGACAAAGTGGCCCATATTCATGATATCTTTGACAATTTTCTCAATTTCATCTTAAAATAGTTTCAAATATCTATAAGGAGGAACAATTATCGATTTGGACCATGGTGATAGTTCAATAATGTGAGGCTTGCTCCCTCTCAAGTGGCATTCCATGGGGTACATATCAAAATACATTTGAAAAAGAATCAATAAGTTTCAATGTCTCCCTCTATCTCTTTGGGTTCAACATCCTGGGCTTCACATGCAATATTTTCATTTAGTTACATATAAAAACAAAATTAAGTTCTCCCTTAGCCAATTATTTACTCATTTAGTAAGTATATATAAATTTGTTAGGACTTGGGAATATTTTTATGGTGATCAACTAATGTCCTAGTTTAGTTTTCGTACATATCTTAGACATGTTTGTGGCATATCTCCCAAAGTTTTTAACCATTGAGCACACATAACTACATCAGTTCCTACTAATGTAACCACACACACAAAAATCCTACCTCATGATTTCCCAAACATACCTTTATACCCTCGATCATTCCCTTGCACTCTATGACATATTTGTTGGTGATATAAATTTGGAAGTTGTCTAAGGGAATAGTTTTTAGTCTTGATCCTAGCATTGTCTTCTTAAAAATGAAGTTGTGAGTACTTCCACTATCAATAAAGGAAATGTTGGTTCTCTATTTTGTTTTACCTTTAACTTAGAGGATTTCATGTTGAGTGACACTTGACATGCCCTACAAAGAAACTATAAGCATGGTTGTCTCTTTTGGAAAATTTAACATTAACAACTAACTCTTATTCACCTTCTATTAGACCCTTGAGGCCAAATTTTTATGTATCATTTGGTTTATCAAGGACTTCAATCATATGGGTTCTACTAGGAGTGTTACATTCATGGTTCCTTGACTATTTCTCTTTGTAACTAAAACAAAGGCCTTCAAATCTCAAATCTATAATGATTGATGGGTCCACCACCCTACTTCTTGATTATGTATGGGAATAATTAAATCTATTATCATTCTTTGTCTCTACTTTGTCGCCTAATCTCTGGGAAACCATTATTATATCTCTAAATGGACGACTCACTATAGGGAGGCCTCTAACAACATTTGCAAATGATTCATGTTTTTAAATAACATCTTTCAAAGTGACTAGTTTTGCAACTTTCTCAAATCATCTGATGTAATCTTTCAACATATATCCACTATCCTACCAATAACGAGTTTTCCACTAATAGGTTATCTTGACGAATTCTTTGGAATAAATGGTCATAGACCTCATTTTCCTCATATGTTTTAGAGCTACAAAATAATATTCCCATGATAGAGTCTCAAAAGTTTGATAAAATAATGTCATTTATCCAAGGGCGACTTAAAATAGTAAAAACAACTAAATCAACATTTCGATAGATCTAATGTGTACATTTGAGAATTGTGTTGGAGGACCTAGATATTTGGTGGATATTTCACCATGTGAAATATTAATCCTTCTGCATTTATATTTTTATCAAGTTTTCATTTTTATATGACCCATGCATTTTCTAGAATTGTTTGAAAATGTCAAAAACATCTAAGTAGGCACTTTGGCAAATCTAGTTTAAGGAGCTCGAGACTCTATTGAGAAAAGTGGATTGAGGTATTGTTCTTCGTGTGAATCCATCAAAGTAATTTTTATTTCATCATTTTTGCATTCAATACTTGGCATCCATTTTTCTAAGCCATATCACCATGATTTACAATCTTTATCTAAGATGTTAGTTTTGATGTATTTTGCAACAATAGGTTTTAAAGGTTCAAATTGTAGGTAGAGAATTGTGGGAAGGTCAAATAGGTAATGAAAAACACTCAAGAAGTTTCATATCTTGATTTGAGTGCTTTTGCACGGAAAAACACATGTTTTAGTGGGAAAAATGTGAATTTTTCTAAGGCGAAAAAAAACATGAAATGTCATTGAAAGTATCATTTTAGCATACCTTAATCTCTCAGAAGTGGACAATTTTGAGAATTATGGAAATTTAGTGTGAAGTAACAACTTAGAGACTACGCAAATAAACTTTCATATCTCACATGCATGCAATTATGATGTCTTGGCATGCATTTAATAAAGGACTATCGGTTTGTTGGCAATACTCTATTTTTGTACCATATTTGCATTTTTGAGAAATGATGGAGTTTATAAGCCATGGGAGTGCCAAATAAGCATCAAAAGTTATGTGTCATTATATGAGTGCAAACCTTCTTCTATAGCCCTTCATTTTAGTACAATTAATGTTCAAGGCATGCATTTCCAAGGTGGAATAAGATTCATGAAATGTTCCTATTTAGAGAAATGATTGAATCAAATGTGAAACTTGTGGTATCTTTTTTTTTTCATAGAATTTTTTTTGTGTAATTTCATATAATTTTTTTATGCAAGAGCATCCCTAGGATTTTGATAGTCATGCACACACAAAATTTGATTTTTAATTTCATGTTTTATTTCAAGCTTTTCACAGATTTTCAACAACGACACTAATCCAGTGTTTTGATCAATGCACTCCCATATCTTGGATTCAGAGTCTAAATTTTGGTGTTTTGATCAATGCACTCCCATATCTTGGATTCAGAGTCTAAATTTTGGATATGTTACAAAGGACACATTATCCTACCTTCACACCAAATTTCAAAATAAAATGTTGAGATTAAGTCCCATGCATAAGTCCAAAAGAATGCACAAAGATTTGCAAACTTTATTTATGTCATAACAAAGGATTAATATTTTGATTGATGCGATCTCACTCTTGGAGTAAAGGTACAAAATTTAGATATATTGTATAGGACACATTCCTATGTATTCTCAATAAAATTCATAAAAAGTATCAAGGTTTGGTACCATGCATATGTCCTAAACCAACATGATGAAATTTTTAGATTTCTATAGAAATAACGTGTTAATGTTTTTCCTTGCGTGCATTCAATACTTGGAGTTAGGATCTGAATTTTTTACATGATGTAGAGGACTTATTTCTCTAATGTACTTCCAATTTTCATAATAAAATATAAAGTTTAAGGTGTTCACCCAAGACAAACATAGAGCACAATAGGAAAACCCAAAATTTCTTCCACATATTTATTTTTTCAATTTGACTTTAAATATTCAAAATAAGAATTATGGGTTGTATTTGGAAGTAAAAGAGACAATTATTAAACTTGTATTAATTGTTTAAATGTCTGGGTTATCTAATGAAATGAAAAGCCTTGGGCACTAAACAATCATGCCTTCATAGCTTAAATATTCGAGACATTGATGTAATTGGTGCTTTGGGATCTCATAGATTGGCCTTCAATAGTTGGGTCCGTGTATAATCTAGAGACCGTGATGGTTCTATGAGTGTAAGAAGCTAATATTTCATGTATTTCCATTGAATAAAAGACAATGAAGTCGATGTTGTTGATTTTTCTCTGTATATTTCTTTTCTTAAGTGGATTTTTTTTCTAGCATTAATCGTTTTATGTTGATAAATTATGTTGTGTGAATTAATTCCATCCCCACACTCAATCAAGAAATACAATAGAAATTTACAACTCAAGGAAAGGAAGATACAAGCATATGATATTGCTAGGAACGAAAAAAGTATATTCTTCTTTCTAGAAAAGATTTATAGTTGTTGTAAATGGGTTTTGATCGTGGAGGTGATGCTAACAATTATAAATTGTGAGGAGAGTATTCTTTGTGGAAGACGATACCATTGAGGCTAAAATTCGAAATCCAAAAAAGATCACACAAACCCTCTTGTAGGGATAGTCAGGAAGAAAAATCAGGGATGGAAACTAGGGTAGTGTTGTAAGCCCTAATCAATTACTCATACTGAAATTGATTTGTTAAATGAGTTAGTGGCGTTGTTCCACCTTAAGAGTACTAAGTCTTCTTAAATGTATGTGGATGCATTTTTAATACAAGCCTTAAATTAATGATTAATTATTCTTTCAATGAAAATTAATATTATTTTCTTAGTATGATAATTAGTTCTACAACTATGAAGTTAAGAAGCATATAAAATTAAATATATAAACAAAATGAAACGAGTTGAAAGAAATTATAGACAACTGCACCTAATCAAAACAACACTATCTAAGGCATCTATATACGAAAATGTAACTTAACAAAGAATAAATTGAAACAATTTTTTAAAAGGAAAAGTAAGAAAACTAAAAAGATAATAAAAGACATAGAGACAAACATATATGCCAAGAAAAATGATTTCTTTATCAGTCAAAAGATTAATTTTGATATCCAAATAAACTAAATAGGGCTCACAATCGATTAAGCTTCGAACAAATGGGATGTTTACTAAATTATATGCCACTTGTTACAAATACAAAACCAATACAAGTGAAGCCACATACGGTGTAGCATTTGACAACCCCTACACCGGCATTGTCTAGATGGTATCTACATATATGTCTATGTTAGTCCTTTCGAAATGGACATAAAAATGGAACCATGAACTTAAATAAAAAAAAATTCATAGAAAAGAAAGAAAGCATGATTTCACACTAATGCTTGACCTTTGTTGTAAGCCACCCTGACATTACAAACAATTGTTAGGGTACTTCATGAAAAATAAACGTATGGGATTTGATATGCATATGAAAAACTCAAGTATACCTTTCCTTCTTCCCTCCTTTATCCAAGTCTACTTCCACTCCTTTTATAGAGGGTGAGATGGTAGATGAATAGTCATAATTTCTCATGGATATTTTAAATAGTAGAATTTCCAAGCTAAATAAAATTAGTTTTTTTGGATGGATGGAATTTGGAAGGTCACATTTGTCAAACAAAGTTGGGGGCATAGGAACACTATGGATCCAACAAATATACTAGTGTTCACATTTAATCAACACACACACAGAGTAACAAATTATCCACATAAACAATCCCTCACAACTTAAATTTTTTGGATATACAACAAGTTTATCTATCAAAACAATTTTTTTTTTATACAAATCACTCAACATAAAAGTTTGTAGGCTTCTCCATTTCGTGCAATATTCCAGATCCACTAAGGGATCTTATCTAAAAGATTAACAATAAGCTTCCCATTAATCACTAGTAATTCCAAAATGACTTGCCTTCTAGACTACTAATCCATTCCAATTTTCTATTTAATGCTCAAGCATTGTAATACTCCACACGAGAAGTGGACAATATGTGTGAATGTGTTAATTCTTCAAGTGCACAAGAATGAGCCAAAGCCCAATGACTCATTATGTGTAAGTATGTGGTAATTTTGATAAGTGAATTACCATCGATTATATTATAATTAAATTTACAATAGTAATAATATAATAATAATGTGCACTTAGGGTTATAACTTCCTAGGGGCACCATCGGGGCAATGAACAAATGAGTGGGGAAATAGGGCAAGTTCAAGAATGACATTTTATTAATATTAACCAAGTGTCATTATTCCAAGACTTCCCATCTTTTTTGTCTTATGTGTCTTGTGTTTTATTTTCCAAAGCTTCATGGGAGGGCATGTGCTCTCCATTCAAATGTTGTATTCATGCAATTTTTGACAAGGGTATTCACTTAATATTGGGGAGGGAGGAATTTTGTTTTTCCAAAGGGTATGTTTCCATATTATTCAACCATGAAAATATGTGGAAACCATGATTGAGTTTATGGATGATAACTGAAAGAAAGAGAAAATTAACTTGCAACTGAGATTTCCTAGTTCCAAGTAATAAATATTACTTGGAAAGTCAATCACTGGAGGGAAAGGGGGTAGACTGAGGGACTATATAGTAGAGAAGGGGATCCCATTCCTTTTGTTGTGAAAGTTGAGGGGGAAGAGAGGTTGGTTGATTAGGATTGTTGTAGTCATAATGGTATGGAATTTTAATTCCTTGGATGTGATATCTAGAAATTACGCCGAGTGAGAGGAAACAAAGCCATAGTCAGTAAAGTTTTCTTTGTTGTTTCATATCCTAGCACACAGGTGGCACATACTTGAGTTGGTGCCCATGGATGGGAGGAAAAATTCTCCCATGGAACTACTTCCCTAATTGCATCACTAAAAAGATAAATAAATTAGTTGTTCTTGTTTAATTGTTGAAGACTAACCTTTATTGGCTCTGTCATGTTTAAAGATTATGTGCTTAATTGGGAAATATAATTATGGAATTTAGGATTGTATCAAGAATGAATTTTGGATGGTCTGAAAGTTATTCATATGTAAATATTAAGGTTTTTATAGCCATCATGTTGTAATGTAGAGGGCATAATTTTTCCTCTGGTTTTAAATTAATTTTCAACTATGCCAAATGGATGTAATAGGCATTGCAGGTATCACAAAATATATCAAAATCATGGAATAAATGTAAATAATTTTCATCTGAAAGGACTTGATATGTATGCTATTGTGTTATCCCATGCACTAGTTGTAAATATTACATGTATCTTCAAAAAATATGTTTTTATGTGTTGAAGTGGTTGAATTAGTCACATGGTGACCAGGGCCACAAAGTAACCATGGGGTTATTGAGTGGGCCCCATGTGCCAACATGGAGGATCCCATGCTCGGTTAGGGAGGAGGTGGAATCCACACAGTAGGAATAGGATTTGTTTTGGAAGAGTGAAGGATGGTAAGTGGTATCACAATACCACTTCGAAGCCTAGAGGTTTGGTTTTTAAAATTGGGTTGACACCACTATGGTGAGTTATTGAAGGCTTGTTAGTGGTACTGAATACCATCTTGGAGCCTTGGAGTCCAACTTTAGAACCTAGTAGCTAGGATTCTAAAGTGATAAACGCAAGGGTGTTTTTGCATACCATTTCAAATCCCCAAAGCATGGTTTTGTAAATTAGTTTCTAAGCCCAGAACCCGTAGGATGCATGCAACATGTCTTGGTGGTTTACCACTTTGAAGGGTGTGGGGCATGATAAAGACATGTGGTTTTAACCACTTAAATTATGGATGGATGCCACATGTCTAAGTGGGACACCATAATAGAAATGTGGAGATGAGAGAACAAGGGGGACCCACCAACCCATCAATCTCGGGATATGTGTCATGTAGAAGGATTTGTGGGTATGATAAGACCTCAACCCCACATATAAAATAATAATATATTTATATAAGTGTAAGTGGAGAAAATCCAAGGGTCACATGGACATGAAATGTAATGTAGGAGTAGACTTAAAGATGATATGACAGTGCTAGGAGGTGACACATGGAATCTAGGTGGACACCACTATCGCGTAAAAATGAAACACATGCAATGCCATGTGAATAGAAGAAATATAAAAAAATAAATTTGAGAACAATTTTTTCCTTTTGGGCATAACTAGATCATATGAAATCATAATGATATAAAATTTTAGGTGGAAATCCATAGTGATGATATGTATAAAAAGGTACTTGAGGGAAGGATCACATTTTCAACACCAAAATCCCAAAAATTGGAGAATAGTAGTTTTGAAAGAGAAAGATGGTACTTACTGTCAAAAAACTCATTGATGATGAAATTTGGACAGTAAGGAATATGAGCAAGTTTAAGAAAACTCAAAGGGGAATTTGGTTAGATTCCAAAGGGTTTGGAGAGGAATTAGAAAAATATGCTTTAATTCACTATTCTGAAACACTTTTTAGTAGTTTGGAAACTGTATTTGGAAGAAAATGACTTGAGATAGCAAATCCAAAAATATTTTCATAGTCAACATTTGATATCCTTAAATCAACCTAGACAACTTTTTCACAACGAAAATTTTCCAATTTTGCACTATTTGAAAGATAGTGATTTTCACTAGATTTTCTAACACTCGACAAAGTGCAAAAAGTGGAAGTTTGAAATTTCTAGATTGATGCAAAAAATTATTGGAGTGTTGGATCACCGAGATAATGTTCTTGAGTGTTTACAATCATAATCATTATAAGTTACCGATATATGTTTTTTTCTGGTTCTCACCATATTTTCTTCTACAGGTGGTAGAAGTTGGTCTTTGACCTTGATTGCACCGATAAATAGCGCAAAAATTGGGAAAACATGGTAAATTTTAGGATCTATAACTTTTAGCTCCAAAGTTGGAATTGAGCATGCATATAGTTGTTGGAAATGTATTTTAGAGGAGAATATAACAAAAGGGTTAGGTTTTCAAAAGGTGCTTCTGGTTGTTTCATAAAATTAGCACATTGTTACCTTTGGGCTTGAATTGATAAGGTAATGGTCAATGTGGATGAACCCTAAAGTAATTTAAACTTGGGGAAATGAGTATAGGATAATATATGAATGTACCATATGAAAAAATGACTAAGTATGGTTACAAATATTTTATAATGGTGCTTGTGCAATGGCGTGGAGGCATAACTGGATGGGTAAAAGCATGGTAGCCTAAGGCGCGTGTTAACTAGTGTTAAGGTTTAAGCTATTATTAGGTTTCTTTTCAATTTACTAGATA
>CBVK0100189423.1:0-13939 GCA_900067695.1 Picea abies | reverse complement strand
TTTTTCAACACGCTGAATCCATTTATGCATTCAAAAATACAATTTAAACAACATAAAATAGCGATGTTGTCCAAATTTACATTGTCGAATTCTGTCCAAAAAACCCAAAAGGTAGAACATTTTCTAAACTTATCCACTTAGGGATTAGCAATGATAACTTGGGCACAATCGTGCTTAAATATTACAACCAGAAGAGTTACGTGCATCTAGGCATGTTTGTTTTTCCATAGGGAAAAAGTCATTTCTTGCTATTCAATTGAATTAAAGGTAACTTTCCAATACAAATAGATAGTCATAAGAAGATTGTCATAACTTCTATCAACCATCTAAAACAAATAGTAGAGTCATCGTAAACTACTCATAAACCTTACAAAAACCTGATATCCAAAAAACTAGTCAGCCACCCTGAAGGGCATTATACAAAACTGTTCAAAATCTTGCATGTGCATCGAGGCATATTTATTCTACCTTAAGAACACAAGCTTTTGCTACACAGAGAATCAGGACAATCGTTGTAATGCATGGACACCTTTAACTTGATTGTAGATTTGGGTTATTAGAGGGCCCAATAGCAAAGAAAACCATTGACTTTGTTGCTAACCCTCCAATAACCCAAAATTAAAGTTTGCTCAATATCAGGGGTATGCACTGTTGAAGTAAAAAAGATACGAGTTTTCTAGAAAACTCAAGCATCAAGGCAATCGAAGTAGGCCATCCAATTATTAAACCTTAGAATGTAAACATCTAATTCCCACCACTACCTAACCAAAGTTAATGTTAGAACCTAGAGAAAAATCAATAGCATAAGATAGGCACAAATAAAATATCAAGCACACAAGACACCATAATTTATCGTGAAAACTCTAAACTAGGAAAACCAACACCTGATAGATCTAATATCAAGCACACAAGACACCGTGATTTATCCTGAAAACCCTAAGATAAGGAAACCAATACCTAATAGATCTATTATCCTTGACCTAACTGGCCATCCTAACCGACCAAGCCAAAACCCATCAATCAAGGAATTTTACAATGGAGATCTCAAGCCTTTAAATAGGCTTCATTGCATCAAATACCATGGGAAGAAACATGAGTTACGAAAACCATGGGCTCTCAAACCACTATTGGTAAACCCATTTAATGATTATTATCTTCCAATCTATCATTGAGTCAAGATTAATCTAACAATCTCCCCTTTAAACTTGACTCGGGGAAAGTGATTATTGATGTCCATTAAAAATAAGTTCATTTAATGAGATACATGGGTACCATCCTCTTCTCTAGGAATCATTTTCACCTACATGGTTCATCGACATGTTAGACTCCCCTTTAATCATAATTTGGTCCCAACCATTTCACATTCTGAGATTACTTTACACATTCCCTCTTAATCAAAGATTTAACTTCTATGATTCAAACATCAAACTAGCATATGACTACACTTGTCACCCTTATACCTATCTAAGTGGTTCATTCCACCACTCCTCTTAATCAAAGATTTAACTTCTATGATTCAAACATCAAACTAGCATATGACTACACTTGTCACCCTTATACCTATCTAAGTGGTTCATTCCACCACTTGATCCTACATCCCCTATATGCATGAGAAGCATGACTCCATGCCCTACCATGCTACATGTATGCTCGAATAACAAGGCTTACAACAAACCTGGGGAGTCAAACATACCTAAGGCTATCCTGTACAACTTGGACCAAAAACTCTGGGGTGTCGACTATAGTAGATGATGCACACCTACTTTTCAAAAACACATATATTTCAATTTATGTACAACAAGTATTTTAATGTCTTAAAACAACATCAAGTTTAGCCTCATCATGTGTCCAAAACATAAGGCAATAGAAAAACTAGGATAATTAACAATTCTTCTCACCATCACTTATGCTTTTCCTCTTCATTTAGAGTCTCCCATTACTTTAGATCTGTGAACACAAATATCTTCTGATCTCATATAATACCAATGAATAATGTCTCAAACCCTAGTCAAAATGGTACGCACTTCGAGGTGAAATCCTATTGAAGAATACAACTCTAAATTTGCCTGCACTAACCCCCACAATGTTTTCTTTAAAGTGAGAGATGGAAGCGTTACCTTCATTATGGAACTCATTTTGAGGGCCTACAACAATATCCTTCATCTTAGAATTTGGATCATGCCTTCTCTTCATGCTGACTCAACTGCCACAATAGCCCTCTTCCAATAGAGACATCATAATGCTCTGATACTGGTTGTTAGAATTGAGAGAAACATTAATAGCATAAGATAGGCACAAATAAAATATTAAGCGCATAAGATACCATGATTTATGCTCTAAACCTCAAATGGGGATATCGTTTCTTAGAAATCAAAGAAAATTTAATAGCACAAGATAGACAAAAATGAAATATCAAGCACACAAGATACCATAATTGATGTTGAAAACCTTAAACCAAAAAAACTAACACCTAATAGATCTATTAGCCTTGGCCTAATAGACCAAGCCAAAAACTGTCAATCAAGACATCGTACAATGGAGATCTCAAGCCTTGAAATAAGCTTCATCGTATCAAATACCATGGAAAGAAACATAAATTACCAAAACCATGAACTCTCAAACCACTATTGGTAAACCGATTTAATTACTATTATCTTATGCTCTATAACCGAGTCAAGATTAACCTAAAAGTTAAAATAAGTTATGAGAAAATAATCATATTGTCAAGGATAATGCAAAACAATGCACAATGATTTCCATGACTCCATCTTTGTCGAAGCTAACTCAAAACGCTAAGGCAAGTTCGACTTGATCATCTTTATTATGTTCTCTTATCATCTTTATTGTGTTTTTTAATAAATATGGGAAAAAGTTAACGAGTGAATGCAATGTAATAAACATCGCTAATATCGACGTAGGGAACAATTATAGATCAGTGTAGAAATATGGTAGCATGGGCAGCTACAATACCTAGGGATACAACAAGTATCGATCATGAACTGGCCGGGGAAATATTGTATCATGGGTAGTTGGAGTCTCTATGACATGTCTAGAATCTTTGGCGAGGGCACGTTTATAGGTAAAATATAAGAGAAAGAGCTTGATATGTTTTGGCATGACATTGTGGAGGGCTTAAAATATAGTTAATAGGAAGACATGAAGCAAAAGTCGATTTAGGTTGAATACACATAACATGTAGCAATATATTAATCACGTTTTGGCTAAAAGACTTTACTTTAAAAGTTTCCCACCATCAATGTGGTGAAGATGTTTTAAGTGTGTTGGGAAACTTTCACATTTTATAGGAAAAGGAAGGTAATTAAGAAAAAAAATTAGAAACGAAAGAGAGATGATGATGAACAAGTTATTGTTGAAATCATCAAAGTTAATGGTAAAGGAAATTTAATAAACTATCTCAACAGTCATATCCATTTTGGTGATTTTAACTACATTAGCTTGAGGAGAACTAATTGATGAAAGAAATTAAGTAGCACCAAGAATTCATTTCTAGCATAGAAAATTAATGAATTTTAAGACTTATGAAATCGAAACCCAAAATGAGTGATTTTTTCTATATTTGATCATAAGTTTGAAATACAAATTATGCCCTTCATCAATGATTTCTATCATAATATCCACACTTGTAACAAGTTTCCAATCAACATCTTATTGGTTGAAAAACAACTAGGGACTAGGCAACAAAAATGGAGAATATGAGCCCAAACTTGAATGAAATCATCAAATGGTAGGAGAAGTACAAACCATCCCCACTAATGTCAATCCATTGGACCTAAGAGAAATAAGTTAGATTGTTTCTCACATATGACATATCAACTAGATTAATAGGGAGGCCTTGAGGGATATGAATCCCATGTAGTTAGATAATGACATATATTTGGCCATATTGGATGAACTACATATAGTATCCATATTTCAAAGAGAAGATAAGCTCCTTCTTGGTGAGATTATATATTTGGCACACAATTTTATTTAAGAGAAAAAGAAAAAAACAATAACATTAAAGGCCATATATCAAGTTGTTGGTGCCACTTATGTAAAAAATTATAATTTCCAAAGTTTCCTTATAGGATTATGCCAATAGAATAAGTATAATGTATGACAGACCAACAACCAGTTTTAACATTGTAATATCATTGAATGAAAAAATTGTATTTAGTAAATCTTTTGAATTACAATTGACATATAATAAAATAAGGAAGTATGTGATGAGTTAAGGAATGTGAAGTTGAAAATTTTCATGATTTGTTTTTAAAGCTCTCTTAGTATGGAGATATTGTAAGGAGTTTTATTTTTGAAAGTAGAACTTGAGAATAGGATTATGTAATCAAAATTCTAATGGTGATATGTGATAATTTTGTTATTAAGATGTAAATTTCATTACTTATCATATTTTCTTTTATATTAAATCTTTAAAGTGCAGTGGATTGTTGAATTTATATTATGGATTTATTGGTATTTATAAATATAGTTGATTCAATGCAATAGAAAAAAAATTGTATTTTAATTGTTGAATAGTTTTGTTGATTCAAGTACTCTTGAGTTGAAATATTTCATTCTTATTATTTTAATTTTGAAATTGTATATATTTACTCAACCTCCTCCCTTCACCACCCCAATGTAAACCTCAATAATTCCAAAATCCATAAAAGAAGAAGAAAAATGCTAAAATCAACATTACAAAATGGAATAATCATATTTAGGTTGGAGGTTCTAATTTTAGTCTTTTCATTGGATGAGTTATGTGTGAAAGTTAACTTCACATGTTTCCATATCAAATTATTCTCTTCCAATCCCATATCTCATCATTATGTCCAATGGATTACTACATGCTAAAAGGGTGTACATATATCACCCACTCTCATAGAACATTCCATTTCCATGTTCCCAACATTATTATCCTAAAATCTAGAGAATTTGGAACGACACTATTAGAATTTTATAAATGTAACAAAATTTATAACAATCCCTTTCAACCATTTGTCATATCAACACAATATTTAAACTTACACAAATGAATATACAAATGCAACTCTCCCACAATAAAAGTTATATTCCATTATCGTCTATGATAACTAGTTGTGTAATTTTGTCAAAAATATTTTCATAACTCATTATTATAATCATTTTATAATTCAATCATTCAATATGTTTACTCGAGACACTCCTTAAGTATATACATGTAAGACATTTTGGAAGCATGAGATCAATTATTTTAGACCAATGAAGAAGAGAAAGGGGGAAGTGATTACAATGATCATAAAACATGGGGTGGAGAGAGAAACAAACTCTAACAAATCCCTCCATTGATCTTGAGAGACATACCTATTTTAATGAGAAGGAATGGTATGCTCAACATTGATGAGGCTAAGTGGAAGTTCTTTAATAGGTTCATCTAGGGTTCATCTAGAGAGAATCCTACCAAATGAAATAGATACATGGTTCTAGGGTCAATAAGATCGGGAAAGGAAATAGACATAGATCACTCCCTTTTGGGGTGAGAGATGGTGATGGATCTAATTGAATATCGGGTAGCCTATAGTTCATAAGGGGAACATTGAACAACATGAATCATATTCATAACCTTATGTTGGCTAGAAGATGAACCAATTAAATATTTTCACTTACGTTGGATAGAATTAGTGGCACCATCTTCGTATTATTGATAAGTAGAGTCAAAGTTTGGCATGGGGCACCTTATTCTTCTTCTTCATAGGAAGAATCAAAGTTTTTCCTAGAGGGGCCTTACTTATTTTTCATATAATACTTTGGATGGACATGTTCAGACATGGGATTGTTGCATATTTTGATTTTGACAAAGAATTTAGCTATGTAAATTTTAGGTCTTGGGGGGTCTTCTAGTTGCCCTTTATTTAATTTTAGTTGTTTACCTTATTGACATTCATTAGCATAAAAAATTATCTTAGTTTTGATTTTTAGTGGGGTGTATTTGATCACCTTTTCATGTATTCCCTTTCTATTGGATACATGATTTTAGAGGGTTTAGGTATTTTTCTCCCATGATAGCCTTGGGGTAAGTATTTTTAATTTACATGAGGTTGATGGTTCTTTGCTTGTATCATGATCTTCAATACTTTTCTTTTTCTTACTTTCTTGATTCCAAGATTTGGTAAATAATTCAAGGGTATCCTATGAGAAATATACTATAGAATCATGGAGAGAATTATGCCATCAATGAATGGTTGTTAAAGAAGTTTCCTTGTCATAACATTCTTTGAGGCCCATTAGGGTGAAAGTACTGGTGTCATTTGATCTATGAATGATATGTTCCATTGACATGAAGAGGTCTTAAGTTAATATTTTAGGGAGAGAATGAAAATAGTGAATATTGAAGGGATTTCTCACTAGGGATCATGAAAAGAGGTTAATCTTGAATTTTTTGTCACAAATAGATTTGATGCAATCAATGGAAAGATCCTCCAAGTAATGTCAAGGGTATTACTGATCCAGATTATATTTAGAATAACATAAATGCATATATATAATAGAGATATGACAAGGAAATACACATATATATTGCAAGGAATACAGTAATACAGTAACAATCATATTCTATTAATGACTGTCTGGAATACAAAAGACTCAAAAATGCAAAGCACAAAAGCTATCTAGAATGGTGGTAGCTTATCTTTGAAAATAAATATGCATCGTTCATTTGCAAGAAGTTGATTACAAATAGGTCAAAAAGGAATTTTAACATAAAGAATCAATGATAAAAAACTAAACATCCAAAACCTTAACCCCAAATGATAAAGCGCTAAAAGATTTGTGGACCTCGACATGGTTAATGGATACATCAAATTCCTTGGGTGCAACTTTTTCATATTATCTTTGTTTCGGGTGCTTGGTACACAATTGGAGAAGTCTATATGAGGAGTACACATTCTGTTTAGCCTAGCATATATCGTCGACTATAATCTAGGCAATGTTGGGCCAAAATAACATCGATTAGGGCCTCAAAACGACCCTGGAAGTTTGGGACCTGAAAAATTATAGAAAAACTACCAAGATGTGGAACCATTCTGAATTAGTGTCATAGGTTGGTGGCCACCAATATCCACCTAGATCAGTCCACCCCCCTTAAGAATAAATGGCTCACATTGTGTCAAGTTTGGCCATCATATGGGAAAACCTCTATTGAACTTGAATCCTAGTGAGCCACTTTCCCTAGTGAAGAAACTACCCTTCTTTGACAACCTGATAAAGTTGGATGTTCTATTGGTGGGTTCCCTTCGTCTTGGTGTCCATGATCTTATCAACTTTCATTTGTTCAATGCAGTCAGGATTGAATTCTATAGGGGATAAGTCTTAGCCATGTTCGATGTGCCCAAGAGAGGTAGAAAATATGGTTGAAGTAGTTCTAGATTAAATATTAGGTGCAATCCAAGGAAAGGAGGAATACTTAATTCAAAATCATTCTCATCCACAACCTTGAGAGAATCGATCAACAACTACGAAGACATAGTCATTCCCATGTTTGGTTGAAGGAAAACTAGACATGTAATTAATGGAGATGGCATAGCAAGGCCTGTATAGAGTAGGAAGAGGGGTGTACAACACCTAGTTATTTATGGGAGGCTTGGTAATGGCACAGGTAATGTAGGATCTAATGTACTTGTGGACATCTTATCAAAGCTTCGACCAATAAAAATGCTTTTTCAATACTACCTCGGTTTCCATGGTTTTTTCCACACGAAAGTGTCTTGCCTCCCAAATGTAATGAGCTTCTGAAAGTATCCTTGCACACTCACTTGAAAGAGAACATAGATGGCTCAAATGGCATAACCGTCCATCTTGGAGATGAAAGTAAAGAACTATCTTTTCTATGCTCAATGTTTGATATGTAGTAGGAAATTAAGAGTCACTATTGTATATTCCCATACCCATAGGAGTTAAGAACTTTGTTTAGTGCCACAACCGAGGGTCGCCTGAGGAATTCTGAAACATGGTTGGTGTTTCCCTTCTTAGACTTGATGTTCAAGTAGAATTGCTACAGGTATATGGACCACTTCTGATGGCGATCATTCTGTAACTTTCGTCAAGTCTGCATGAATTGCATAGGTTTTTTATCAGTGTGGATGATTGTTTCCTTCCCCAAAATGTAATGCTTCCATTGTCAACATGTCTACATAATGACATACATATCTTTTTTGTAGGTGGGGTATCTATGAACAACATCAGATAGTGTTTCAATTTGATAAGCCATTGAATGGCCATGGTTAGTGAGGACTATGCCAATAGAATAATATTAATCATTTGTCTCAACCTCAAATGGATATTGTAGGTATAATAGAATAATGATTGGTGCTGAGTAGAGGTAGAATTTAAAATCATTGAATTATTTCTATTGGGACAAAGTACAAATAAAATTGGCCTTCGCTCCACCCTTGGTCATCTAGCTTAGGGCCCAAGCGATATGACAGAACCCCAACACAAACCTGCGGTAGAAGTTGGTGAGGCCCAAGAAGCTACGAAGCTAGGTCAGTGTCTTCGGGGATGACCAATCATAGATGAATTGGATCTTGGTTGGATCCACATGCACACCTTCCTCATCCATGATGTATCCCAAATATTGGATTCTCTACATGCAGAAGCAACACTTATCCAATTTGGAATATAACTTGTGTTGTCCCAGAGTTCCCAAGACCTATGATTGTGCTCCAAATGTTCCTCCCGGGTTTTTCTAAAGATGAGGATGTCATCCAAATATGAAACCACAAATAATTTTGTGAATGGTCGAAGTATATCATCCAACATACACATGAATGTCATCGTGGAATTAGTGAATCCGAAAGGCATGAATAACCACTCAAAAAGGCTTTATTTATACTTTAAGGTTGTCTTCCATACATCAATTTTCTTAATTAACACCTGGCGGTAGCTTGACCTCATATCAATCTACCTGAAAAATTTGTCTCTCTTAAGCTGATCGAGAATATCATCAATCTGAGGGATTGGGTATGAGTTCTTCAGTATGATATTGTTTAGGGATTTATAATCAATGCAAAGTCTCCATGTC
Source organism: Picea abies (assembly GCA_900067695.1). Classification (NCBI taxonomy): domain Eukaryota; kingdom Viridiplantae; phylum Streptophyta; class Pinopsida; order Pinales; family Pinaceae; genus Picea; species Picea abies. Next base: position 4,881 of record CBVK0100189423.1, on the reverse strand, counting down.
TTTTCCTTCTTCTATACCTGAACAATTAGGCTCCCGCAACGTGAGGAGCTCAGAATGATGTGGCCCTTTGGAATTAGTTCTTGGATTTGGAATTTAATTTCTTCATTCTCCATAACAAAAGACCTGTATATAGGTATATTAGGTAGAGTAGCATGGAGTTTCAAATCAACTAAGTGCTTTACTTGACAATGCAAAGGCACCTGAATAGGAAAGGAAAATATGTCTCCAACAACAGTTTGATAGGATCTCCTACTATGTAATCTATCATTTCTTCTGCCATGGGAGGTTTATTGGGCAGGAGGGAGTGTTCTTCCCCAATCTTAAATAGTTCAATACCCAACTCTCAGTAGCTTGACCTCATCAGGGACATACATAGAGAATTAACAAATAACAGATTGCTCTAATACCACTAATCTAGATTATATTGAGAACAACATAAAGGAAAAGATATAATAGAGATATAACAAGGAAATACACAGAGATATTGCAAGGAACAAAATAATATAGGAAATCTTAGATTCTATCAATGATTGTGTGGAATACAAAAGACTGTAAAATCCAAAGAACACAAGCTAGATAAAATGGTAGTAGCTTATCTCTGAAGAGAGAGATGTGTCGTCTATGTTCATTCGCAAGAAGTTTATTACAAAGAGGCCAAAAAATCCTTTTAACATAAAACATCAATGATAAATCACTAAACATCCAAAATCGTAATTCCAGAAGATGAAACACCAAAGGTTTGTGGGCCCCGATGTGGTTAGCTGATATGTCAACTTCCCGAGGAAATTTTTTTTGCATACGTTCTCCATTTGGGGTTCTCAGTACACCATCATAAATATATAACTGAAGAGTACAGATTTATTTTTTTTCCTAAAATCCACCTTTAGCTACATGCTAGACATTTTTGGTCCAAGAAAATATCATTTAGGGCCTCAAAACAACCCCAGATGTTTGGGACACAAAAAACTATAGAAAACCTTCCTAGATGTGAAACCGTTCTGAATTAGTGGAATTGGTGGGTAGCCACTATGATCCACCTAGATCACTTACCAAATGTAATCAATAAACTTATGTAACTTTTATATATTTGGATGAAGCCATATTTCTATGATCTGTAGAGAAAAGGTTATCTAAAGAGTTGGATAAGTAAGGTATTATAGAATCATGCCTTCTTTTTCCACTAGGTTTTTTTTTTTTACTAGGATAATTAATCATGCCCTTGCCTTCTTTCTATTTTTCAAACTTAAATGCTTCATTGGGAAAACTTTCTCCTTCATTTAAGACTCCTTTGATTTTATTCATGAAACACATGATCTTCAACTCGATTACCATGACTTAATGATCAATTTCAATTTTGTCTCTTTATTTACCAAGATTTCTATCCACGAAACTCTAGACCTAATATCCAAGATGGTGGACCTTGAAACCCTTAACCTGATTGAAATATTCATGACCTCTACTTTTTTCACCTTGAAGGTACATGATACAAACATATCGAAGATGCAACCATGGGGTCATCCTTATCCCCTATGGTAGATAACGTTTTCATGGAGTACTTTTAAACCTTAGCCTTACACAAATTTCATATCAAACCTAAATTATGGTTTAGATTCATTGATGACACTTTCATTGTCTAGTCCCATGGTCTCTCCTCACTAAATTCCTTCTTTAACCACATAAATATAATTCCCCCCCATATTCAATTCACAATGGAAATGGAAAAGGATAGTACCCTCCCATTTCTATATGTTCTTATCTATTTCTTTCGTAATGGTTCCATTACCCACCAAATTCATCGGAAAAGACCCACACTGACATATACCTCAATGCGCAATCCCATCATCATCTTGATAAAAAATATTATATCCTTAGAACCCTAGTTACTCAAGCCATCCAAATATCAGATCCGTAATTCCTTGAGAAGGAAAAATCCCACCTAACTAAGGCCTATTTTCCCAATGGCTACACAAGATCTCAAATCAACAAAGCATTTTGCTTAGTCTTGAAGACTAAATTGAACAACTCTTCCTCCTCTTCCCCACCCCTATCTCTCATTTTAATTCCCTACATCCAAGGCATGACTAATCACATATCCATAATTATTGTTAAAACAAATAAAAAAAACATCTTCAAACCCTTTGAAATGTTGAAGCAATCCTCTAGATTCGCAAAAGATATTAAATCTGACCCAATGCTTGGCTCATAAATTTACCAAGTTCCTTGTTGTTGTGGTAAATCATACACTAACCAAATTGGGAAATCCTTCAATTCCTGTCTCAAAGAGAACATATCTGACACAACCCACAATCGCATCCCTAAATCAACTATTGTTGAACACTATTTTAAATGTAAACATTTAATCTATTTTGACCAAACCAGAATCTTGGCCTCAACATCGTATTACTCATCTCACAAAATTTGCAAACCTATGAAAATTGAAAAACATGCAAACATTTTTACCCATGAATATGGGTATAAACTCATCCAATATTGGAAGCTTATTGTTCATCGCCTCACACATTAAACTTAATTTTTTTCTCCATTCTTTGGATCCCCTCTCCCCTCTTCCTTGTCAATTTTCACCTCCCTTGATCCTCTTATCCAAAATCTTTACTTTTTAAGTTTCTAAACTACAACTCCCCCCGTCCCCCCTCTTTTTCTAATTTGAGCCCCGGGTAATTTATACCTTAGTTTTCCTTTAACCTTTGATTTAGATTCAATTTAAATACTCTTGATCAATTTTTCTCTAAACCTTTAATCATTTAATTAGTATTTAATTATCTTTTTATAATATTTAAATTATTGACTTAATTTTGTTAAATTATTGACTTAATCTTGTCATCATTTAATCGCTTTCCCATTAATTAATCATCTTTTTAAAACTTTAATTAATTATTTATCTCGTTACACTTTAGTTAATAATGTTTACTCTACAACAACTAGTTTTTGGTCCACTTTAACATTTGATTAACATTCATCCTAATTTTTGGTTTAACGTTTAATTAAGTTATTAATATTTAGTTATTATTCAAATATATTTTTATACTAGATAAATTATTAACTTAATCTTGTAATTATCACTTCTCATTACTCCTTTAATTAATCATATTTTGAACTTAAATAAATAATATGAATTGTTTATCTCTTTATACTTTATTTAATAATATTTAATCTACAAAGACCTCATTTATAACAGATAATTTTTCCATTTTTCCCCAACATTCTCTTTAGTTTAAACCGTTATAATCTTTGAGCACTCTTTTCAAACCTCATTGCTCCAACAATATATGATGACAAGAGGTGGAGTGTCCACTTGAAAAGTTGGACATTTCAACAACTCCATAAATAGTTTACATCCATAAATCTAAAACCAGCATTAGAATAATCACTATAAGAGAACATTTTGTTAGTGAGGGTTGATGCCCTGACACCACCACCCATGTTGAGCTATAAATAAGGGAATTTTCTATAAAAGAAGGTTGTTGAACATTTTTATACCTATGTTCTATTTTCCTTCAATGTTAAAACTTTTTGGTTATGTTATAGTTACCACAAATACTTGTTAATGAAGTGGCTAGAACATTGGAATGAATGCTTTTCCTAATGGCTATGATAAATTTGGGATGCACTCTTATCTTAATGGCTAGAAGAAAATTGGGATGTATTATTGTCCTTAGAGGATGTTTGGGATGCGTAATTTCCTTATTGATTATGCAAAGGGTCATTTAAAAACCTAGATTATTCCTACGACATATGATGTATGAATACTTATCTAAGAAGAATATCATGGTGGAATTGGGGGTAGATATTTATATTCACTTATATTATATTTGAATATTTTTCAAGTTTTTTTTAATGGTGTTGTATGTGTACTTGGATTGTTTGAACATGGGTTTGAAGAAAAGCTTGAAAAAAAATTCATTGAAGTACTAATACTCAAAAGATCCAAATCATAGGGGAATGTTTGAAGGAGAGACCCGATAATTAATTAGCCCCAACTAGAGAGTAGAGTGGCGACATGAGGTGAGAGAGGGAAAGGATACATTCAATTTTCAAATGGTTCTATTGAGTATGTTAAGAGGGGATCACTAAACAGGTAATTCCCATCAGTTCAAGAGGAAAGGCTCTTCGTAGAAGATATGTGAGATTTATTCCAAGGAAGATCACTAAGAGGTCATATGAGAAATCCTTATGAGAAATTTTGTCCATAATATAACTTTAGATTTTCACGCTAAGAATGTGTCTAACAATGGATTTTGGAGGAAGAATAATGCGTAGCCACATAACCTAAATGCTAATAATGTTAAGTCCAATGGTTTCTATCATGGGAAGGCATATGTCGAAAGAAAGAACTACCTTAGGAAGTAACTTAGTGAATAAAGGGAGAGGGGGAGAGGAAACTTGAGAAAGAGGAAATAGTACACCCTATGGTGGGAGTAGTGGTGGAATGATGAATAATATATGGATCCTTAGTTCAATTGAACGATCCATTGATAGGAACACCCCAATGGAAATCTAAAAATATAGTAAGATAACATATTCCCGCAACCATGAAGAAGGAGAGAGTACATGGAAATCTAAAAATATAGTAAGATAACTTAGTAAATAAGAAGCTAGGATCTCTTGTAAAATGTACATTTAGTGAGAATCTTTTTTGTATATCAATGGAGAGCTTCTTGTGAATATCTTTTGGAGTATTGATGGAGATATTATTGTGATAGCATCTTGTTGATGTGGATCTCTTGAGCATGATTGAAGATCTATTCTGAGGAAGAGAGCGAGAGGAGGATCTCATGGACGCAACAAAGTTTCGGCAATGTCGGAGATCTTGACGGAAAAATTCTCGGATTCACAGAAAACCCTATTTTTTGATGCCCACGC
>CBVK0100189422.1:0-13939 GCA_900067695.1 Picea abies | reverse complement strand
ATTTATTTGTCGTAAGTAGGGTAATTATGGACAACATCTCATAGTGTCTCACTATGATATGCCACGAGGTGTTTGTGTTGAGTGACAACTAATCCCACAACATAGTCTGAAGCATCTTTCTCGATCTCGAAGGGTTGTTGCAGGTCCGGTAATGAGAGCACTTGGGATGAGCACAAGCATTGCTTCAAATCATCGAATGATTGTTGTTGTGACAGGGCCCACAGAAAATTTTTCTTACCACTGTCCTTGGTTACTTGCCTGAGGGCCCATGCAATATGGGAGAATACCAACACAAACCTGCAATGGAAATTGGCAAGGCCTAAAAATCTCTGAAGCTCAGTGACTATGGTTGGGGTTGGCTAGTCACAAATGACTTTAATTTTAGCTGGATCCACATGCACCCCATGTTCATCAACAATGTAGCCTAGGTAATGGACCATGTCCATGCCGAATGAAATTTTTTCCAAATTTGCATATAGCTTGTGCTACCGTAGAGTATGCAGAATCTGCTGAACATGTTGCAAGTTTTCCGCCCAATTCTTGTTGTAGATGAGGATTTCATCCAAATACACCACCACAAAACAATTGGTGAAACGCCGCAAGATATCGTCCATCATCCTCATGAAATTTGTTGGGGCATTCGTCAAACCAAATGCCATGACCAACCATTCAAAAAGACCTTCTTTAGATTTGAAGGTATTTTCCATACATCTGTCTACTCTATTGGGACCTGATGGTAGCCAGAATTCATATCAATCTTATTGAAGTATTTGTCCCCCTTGAGCTGGTCAAGGAGATCTTTGATTCAGGGAATTGAGTACTGGTTCCTGACTGTGATTTTATTTAGGGCCCAGTAATTGATGCAAAGTCACCAGGTCTCATCTTTCTTATTCACGAGCATGATTGGGCATCCACAAGATGATGAGATGGGTTAGATGTGCCCCTTTTGGACCAGTTCTTAGATATTACACTTGATCTCCTTATTTTCTAACAAATCATGATGATAGACTGACCCATTGTATAGAGGTGCATCGGGGGTCATATTGATTGAATGCATGACCTGACAGTGTATAGATACCCTATTGGGTGAGGAGAAGATGACATTGTATTCTTTGATGACCTTATCCACTTTCTTTTGTTGCATGGAGAGATCGACTGTGAAGGCCATGGATGTGGCTGCAACCTTCTGCTCACTTTGAGATTGAATCACGAAGAAGACAAACTTCCTAGTCTAATATATGGCCTTCCTACATTTCTTGGCAGAGATAAGGAAATGGAAGTAGGTGGGACTACCTCGGGTATCATGTACAATTTCCTCTTCAAAGTAATAATAACAATGCGAGGTCTGGACTCATATACAACATGATGTTTCCATAAATAAGGTTGGCTTAAAATACCATCACAAACTTCAAGGGGAGAAACATCACACAATATCTCATCTTTGAGGAGATTGATACCATAGGATAGGCGAAAATGTTGGTCGATGCGAATATTACTTCCTTGACAGAGCCATCCAATGGTGTATGGTTGCAGGTGGGGCATTTTTGGCAGGGCCAACCTCTTGACGACCTCTGCTGAGATGGAGTTACTATGGATGCTTCTATCAATGATGAAGTGCAACGGAGTACCCTTCACCCACATATATGAACGAAAGAGGTGCTCTTCTTCCTCTAGCTAATCAGTTTCACTGGGATGGATCTTAGTGGTAGCAACGATGACACTAGGTTCTGTGTCAATAATATGTCTCCACTTATCTAGTTCTGACTCTGAGTTGGAACCCGCATATGATTTAGAAGCTTTAACCTCATCCACCAATTACTACTTTGAGGGACAATCAACAATGTTATGCCAGGGGATCTAATTGAAGTCGCACCACTTCCTGGTGTCTTTCTTCGTCTTTCCATTTCCCTTCTTTGTTTTTGGCTTAGAATGGTTGTCCTGAGGATTTTCATATTTTCTCTTCCCTTTTTTCTGCAGTTTAGGGCTTCTCTTTCTCTTCTTCTACTATGAGGGGTTCCAAGACCCAAACTGCCACATCTATTTTTTAAGCTTCTGCTTGATTTTGATGTCATATCGATAGGTCGTGCCCAAGGATGAGATGTCCATAAACTCCATTTCTATCTAGATGTATCTATGCAGATTGTCACGGTATTTGAGCACTAGATGTCACTCAAATTATTTTATACCGAGCTTGGTGTGCAAGGTATGGAAGATATTTGTGAACTTTGACACTGTTTCATCCCTTTCCTATCGTAGTGTGGTCCATATTATATATAGGCCGTCATAACTTCCAACAGGGTAGTATTGTTACTTGATAGCATCCCTAAAGGACTCCCATGTGAGTGGAACTATAAATAATGAGGGTTATTCTATTTCCTTTGGCTCACAGAAAGTGTCCCACCAATCTTTGACATGGGGGACAACTTTGAGGAGCGCAAATATAATCTTTTCTCTATTGGAAAAGTTATGGATAGAAAAATACCCTTCTAGTTGATTCAACCATTTATCTACAACATCTGCATCTATCTAACCTTCAAATATAGGAATATCAAAGTTTATCTATACCTTGAAGGGGGTGGTGGCTCTGCTCGAGGAAGGTGTGTCGCTTGTTGGTAACCATCGAAGGATTTTCGCAATACTATCTATCATTTTGTTCTTTCGTTGCATGAGGGATTCCTCGAGAAATAGTTTGAAAGGATCTCTTGTCCTGTCGTCTTTCTTTTCTCCCACCATGGAAGATCACTTGGGAGTGTGAGATATTTTTTCCTCAAGATAAACAAGCTCGAGACATAGCTCTTTACTTTGACCTTGCCGGGGACGTGCATTAAGAATGACAAGGAGAAGATGGCTTTGATACAACTGATCCATATTTTATGAGAAGAATGGAATGAATACAGATCTATATTATGAACACAGATATACAATGAAAAATAATAGATATACATTAAAACTTGTCTTCTATTCCATAAATAAATATGTTGAAATTGTAAAATGTAGACTGAAACAAGCTTGCTAGAATGGTGGCATCTTATCTCTAAGAAGAGATGTCACAGTTGCGCTCATTCACAATAAGATGATTATAATGAGGCTCCAAAATCCTTTTTACATCAAACATGAATGCCAAAACCCTATACATCCAAAAACCTAACCCTAGGAGATGAAGCGTCAAAAGTCATGTGGGCCCCGTTGGGGTAACTTGGTACATCAACTTCCTAGGGTCGTAATGTTCGCATACAATCTCTATTTTAGGTGCATGATAGCCCATTGGAAAGGTATATCCAAGGACTTCACATTATTCCATCACCCTTTGACTATGTTGAGCCCATCAAACATTCTTTAGGGCCTCAAAACGACCCCAAAAGTTCATGACCCGAAAAGCTACAAAAATACTACCAAAAATAAAACTAGAACTACCAAGATGAAATCTATACATGTGAGCTAGTTGGAATAGGTGGGTGGCCATCGATATCCACCTGGATCATATGTGTGTGTGTGTGTATGTGTGTGTCATGTTGACATGTTTTATATTTTTAAAAGCTAATGTTATCCCGATTCCTTTCTTGGAGATCATATTGTCATTTCAGTTTCCATTTACATTGATTCCACTGATTCAAAGAGGAAAAAGTTTCAAAGAGGCGGTCACCACCAAATTTTATTAGAATCATTGTTGGGCAAGGATTGAACTCGCCAAAGATTAGAGGCCCCAAAGTAGCATTGGCAGTTATGAATGTTGAGAGACAGATCTGAGTGAAGTTGGAAGTCCAGCCACCCGATGGTTAATCTATTTGTAACACATATTCATATACCTTAATATGCCCCTGGTTTTCTCGGATCAAATAGTGGAAACAAAATTATCGTTCGTTAAATTCTATATTGTTTTCTCAGAAACTTGTGGAATACTATTTCGATGAGAGGTGGCATGAAATTTCCAGGCAACCTACACAAACTAGGCTAGGTATGGGAAAGGTATTGTACCCACCTCACTACCGTTGATAATTTGTTTGCATAGTAAACTGATGTATATTCCTTTGAAGTTTCATTGTCTTCATCGGATAATTATTTAAATTTTGACAATTTTAGAGGACCCAGTGGGATCAAACTTATTCCAAACCCCACTCTTTTTTATTCTTGATTCAACATAAATTTGGTCTATTATGATATATTGAAATCATAGGTCATAATTCCTCCATGATAGTGTCTCTGAATCAATCTAAAACCTTAGAAAAAAACCTAAAACACGCAATTTTTTTATTTATTTTGTCAATGAATTTCCATAACATTTTAAATAATCCTTGTAATAAGACATTCTAAAATATCAACATGAAGTGTACACTTTAGAAATTGCCTCTCTAAAGCTAACGTGGAGGAAAGGAAATTGGTGTTCTCTTTTAGTTAAAACAAATAATCTTAACTTAGGTTTTTGGGAATGAAGGAAAATGAAGATATGATGAAATTTAGCATTGCAATAATAACAGTCACTCTGAACTCTTAGCAACAATTCTGAACTTTATCCATGGCCTATATAAAGTTGGCGTATGAGGAAAGGAATCTCTTGTTGTATTTTAGTTAGAATATATATAATTTGAACTTAAGTTTTTGGGGTTTGGGAAAGAAGAAATATGACTATATGATGAAAATTTTAATAACACTAAAAAATCCACATTAAAATCTCAGCAACCAGCCCATCAATTGTCTATTTAAATAGTGTGTATTTCATAATTCCTCCATGTCAGTGTATCTTAATCATTATAAAACCTTAGAAAAAAACATAAAACATGCAAAATTTGGTTTTATTTTGTGAAATCATTTCCATTACATTTTAAATAATCTTTGTAATAAGCCATTCTAAAATATAAGCAGCAAGTGTACACTTTAGCAATTGCCTCTCTAAAGCTAACGTAGGAGGAAAGGAAATTGGTTTTAGCTTTTAGTTAAAACAAATAATCTTAACTTAGGTTCTTGGGAATGAAGGAAAATGAAGATATGATGAAATTTAGCATTGCAATAATAACAGTCACTCTGAACTCTTAGTAGCGAGTCTAAACTTTAGCCATGTCCTATCTAAGACTAGCGTATCAATAAATGAATCTTTTGTTGGCTTTAAGTTAGAATATCTATAATTTTAAAATAAGTTTTTGGGATTTGGTAAAGAAGAAATATGAATACATGATGAAAATTTTAATAACACTAAAATATCCACTTTGAAATATCAGTAGTCAGTCTATCAATTTCCTATCTAAAGCTAAAGTGAGAGCAAAGGAAATTGTTGTTATCTTTTAGTTAGATTGATAATCGTAATCTAGGGAATGAAGGAAAAATAACATGATGAAATTTAGTGTCACGAGAATGACACTAAGCCTCTCTGAAATCTCAACAACAAGTCTACATTTCCTCTCTAAAGCTAGCTAGCATTGGGAAAACAAATTGTTGGAAGAGATACACTTCACAAGTCTCTTAAAATAGGACTGTCTCTGTCTCTGCAACATTTGACATAGTATATGATATCTAAATGTCGATGGTTAAATATAAAAACTGAAAGAGATATTCAATATCACCCATTCAACGACCCACCATGACTTAGTGAAACAAACAAAGTAAAATGATTTATTGATAGCACAAACGCGGGTAGAGGATACAATAACATGAAACGACCATCTGGCATATCATCTTCCATGTATCTCCTTCCAAATTCCAATGTTGAGGCGACCTGCTTACCTCTCATGTTACCTTCGCATTCATTTGATAAACTCTATCTCCTTTTGCATTCCCCTGGAATTATCTATAGTTGGAAAATAACTTGTTTATTTCCTTACCATTATTGCCAATATTTTTTCAGTCTGCGGCTTTGGTATACATGTTTCTGGTGGATTCTACTAATTTCCTTCTCCCGATCGAAAAAGGAAATCAATCCACAGCTCATGCCATGTTGTTTTCCCAGGGTCATGAATATACTCATTCAGAACAAGAAAGAACCACGACCTTTCTCGGGCCATTTGGATCTGCGGTTCATACCCTCGAGCGCATAAATATCCTCTCCCGGTGGTTGGTTTAATGGTTGGCATCACAACTATATAGTATGGTACTGCACACCCCATAAGGGCCTCTCATGATTTCTATTGATTTTATTTAATAGAACTTTTCGATATCTTCGCATGGTCCACACCAGAGAGGCCATTAATCACGCAATTAAGTATAATCTAGTGCACAGGGACCATTATCCACACAATTAAGGATAATATAGTGCAGGATAATCTAGATCTGGGTTAGTCACTAGTTGCTATTTTGCTATTTTCCCTAGATAATATAACTGTTGGAGAGATGTTATTATCTATGTAATCTCGTAGAGTCAAAGTGGAAGAGTGTGAGAGATGGTTTTAAGTTTGTGTTTTGGCTTCAGACTCATAAATAAAAATAGACACCTAGATCAACTAAAGCCATAATAATAGGAAAGAAATCTTCCCATATCCAAATCCGTGGGAAATTGGTTGACACTGTTTCAACAATTTTCACCTTGAAAACAATTTACCTGATATATCATGCCCAAATTTATTCATCACTTTTCCTGCAAACTCACATAATCCAAACGCTACTCCAACTTCTCTAACAATACTGGTTTCGTGAACATGTCTGCAAAATTTTCTTGTATGGACCTTTTCCACAGCCACTCCACCTTTATCAATAACCTATATTACAAAATGGTATTTAATGGGAATGTGCTTTGTCTTATTGTGATAAGATGGAATTTTAGCCAAATGAATAACACTTTGACTATCGCATAATAGTTTCACCTTATACTACATCCATCCAAACTCACCCAACAAACCTTTTAACCAAATTGCCTCATTGCAAGCATGTGAACCAAGTATATATTTTGCCTCCTTAGTGGATAAAGAAAAAATGTTTTGAATCTTTGACATCAAACTAAAAGGTCCTCTTGCAAGAGTAAAGACATATCATGAAGTGGATCTTCTTTTGTCCAAATCACCTGCAAAATCTAAATCAACATAACCAAATACTAAATCACTACAACCATTATCGGTGATACAATAATTACTTCTTCCCCTAAGATACCGAAGCACCCATTTCACTTCTTACAAATTCTCTTTACCTGGATTTTCCATATATCTACTGACAACACCAAATGCATGTGAAATATATGGCCTAGTACTTACCATTGCAGACATCAAACTCCCTATTGCATTATCACATGTTACACAAGACATATATTCCTTTTCTTCATCATTACTAGGACATAAACTAGAAGAAATCTTGAAATGGGAAGCCAAAGGTATTTTTACTGGTTTCACAATATTCATTCTGAATCTCATAAGTATTTTCTCCACATGCTTCTATTGTGATAACCACAACTTACCATTTTTCATGTCTTGTGTATCTCCATGTCCAAGATTTTTTTTTTTGCTCCTAGATTTTTTATATCAAAAGTCCTAGTCAATCGAGCCTCTCAACCATGTTTTTTCTTTCTACAATCATGTTGTCAACATATAAAAAAAAAAAATTTAATATTCCATTTTCGAACTTTTTAAAGTAAACACAATGGTTGTACTCACTTCTTGTAAAATTGTGGCTCACAATGAAGGAATTAAACTTCTTGTACCATTGCCCGAGAGACTACCTCATTCCATACAATGACTTCTTGAGTTTTCAAACAAACCTTTTATTACGATCTTGAACAAACCCTTCTGGTTGTTCCATATATATAATTTCCTCATCCAATTATCCATGTAAAAATGTTGTTTTAAGATCTAACTGCTCTAACTCAAGATCAAGTAAAGAAACTAGTGCTAACACAACATGCTCTAACTCAAGATCAAGTAAAGAAACTAGTGCTAACACAACATGAATTGAAACAAGATTAACAACTCGTGAAAAACTTTCATGGAAATCAATACTTTTGTTCTGAGAAGACCCTTTTTCCACAAGTATTTCTTTGTACCTTTCAATTTTATCATCAGCACCATTTTTCAGTTTGTAGGCCCACATGCAACCAATAACCTTCATTTCCTTCTAGAGTTCTACCAGGTCTCATGTTTTATTCCTCTCTAAGAAATCCATTTCTTCTTTCATAGCCTCTTTCCATTTAGCACTTTCATATACCTTAATTTCTTTCCGATAACAACTAAGTTCCCCATCATTAGAAAACAAAGCTATAGATGAAACATAATCATCATACCTTGTAGGAGGATTCATGACCTGTGTAGATCTCCTTAGAGATGGTTGAGGCATATCCACATTTTCATGGATATTTTCTGCATCTTCATCTTCTTCCTCTAGAACTTCTTCATGCTCCTTCTTTCCTAAATATGGCAGAGTCTCCAACTAAATTTGTTGAGTTTGTGTTACTTGTTCTTGTCTCATTTCAACATCTAGTACATCTAATTTTATGAGTGACAATTCATAAAATAGAACATCTATGTTAATGATGATTTATGGGAAGTAGGATCCCACAATCTATATCCCTTAATTTCATCACCATACCCAACAAAAATAGGCCTTTTTTATTTGGGATCTAACTTAGAATGTTGATCCTTAGGAATGAGAGAATAAGCCTCACAACCAAGAATTTTACGATTTGAATAATCACAAGGGTGACCTATCCTTACCTCTTCTGGAATATTACATTCTATGACAGCTGATGGTGATCGATTTACCAGATAACATGATGAAAAAGCTCTTATTCCCACAATTCCTGCTGCAACTTGGCATTACTGAGCATGCTCCTTGCTCTCTCTAGAAGAGTCCTATTCATGTGTTCAACAACATTGTTTTGTTGAGGAGTATAAACAGTGGTTTTATGCCTTTCGATCCTAGCTTCCTTGTAATAATTTTCAAATTCCTTAGAATTAAATTCACCTCCATTATCAATTCTCAAAAATTTGATTGACCCTACCAGTGCTCTTTTCAACCAAAGCTCTAAATTGTTTAAAATCATTAAATACATCATCCTTTTTTTTAGTAAATAGATCCACACTTTTCTGGAGTAATCATCTATAAATGTTACAAAATATGACGATCGTCCAAAAGAAACTTTGGTATATGGTCTCTAAACATTTGAATGGATATAATCAAGGATAACTTTATTAATGTCCTCCTGTTTTAAACTTTTGTTTACACTGTTTTCCATAAATATAATGTTTGCAAATATTCAAATTCATATATTTTAAGCTTGGAAGTAACTTACGGTCTACTAGTACCTTAATCCCTTTCTCGCTCATATAACCCAAGTGTTGATGCCATAAACAAGTAGAGTCACTTGCACCTTCATACACTACCACTGCTTGGTTGATTTTAGTCCTTCCTTCTAGTTGATAAAGGCTACCCATCCTTTTAGCCTTTGTAACTACTAATATTACTTTGGACATGTTTAGTACTCCACCTTGAACTGTACATTTATAACCACCATAACCACCATAATCTAGAAAATCCAAAGATATTAAGTTCTTTCTAAGTTCGGGTACATGCATCACATGTGCTAACGTTCTTACAGTACCACCATACATTTTAACCTGGATGCTACCAATCCCAACAATTTTACAAGAAATATCATTTCCCATAAAAATAACATCGTCATTAATAGATTGATAAGTTGAGAACTAATTTCTATGAAGACACATATGATGACGCACTAGAGTATAAAATTCAATGTTGATCATGCTGAGAAACATTACAAATATATAATACCCCATTAGTCATACCTGAACGGGTTTCAACTGAATTTTCTTCCTTTGTGGAGTCCGCTTTGGATGCTTGTTGTATTTTCCAACAATCCTTCTTGAGATGCCCTGATTTGCCACAATATCAAAATTTTAGCTTACCCTTCTTTCCTTTTGACTTACATATTGATGTACCTCTCTGATTTTTCCCTTTTTCTGTAGATTTTCCTCTAGCCACTATTGCTTATGATGTTGAGGTTTCGTGAGTGTATTTTCTCCTCATCTCCTCAGACAACATAACTCCCACAACAATATCATAATCAATGGTATCTCTTGTGATAAACAAAATAGGGTAACTTATTTGTTCTCATCTTCGTATTTTACTTCCATACTAGTTAATTAATAAATCAGAGTATTGAAAACATTTAAATGGTCAACAATTTGTGTACTTTGTTTCTTCTGTAATCTATATAACTGCCTATTCAATAAGATTATGTTCATCAAGGACTTTGTCATATAAATACTTTCCATATTGCTCTATAATCATGTTGTTGTTTCCTCTCCATCAATATTAAACACAACATCATCTGCCAGACACAAACAAAAGGTACATAGAACGTACATAGAACTCTTGCGTCCAGATCTTCCTAGTCCTCGTTCGACATATCCACGGGTTTCTTTGACATGCCTACCAATGCCTTTTGAAATCCTTGTTGCACAAATAGATCTCGCATGTTGAGATTCCATAGCTCGAATTTATTGTTTTCATTAAATTTATCCACCTCAAACTTTAAACTCTGTACTTTTTCCATTAACACAAACTCCCAAAACTCCCTAACCACTAGTTATAAACTCGACTTTTTAATATGGGAAAACAATATTATTTTTTCAAGATTGAATAGCAAAACTTATTCGTTAAAATATTTAAATCAAAAACTATTTAATATATTTATATAAACCTTAAAACCTTTTAGTGAAATGAACATCCACTTCACTTTTGTTAGAACATCCTCCACCCATTTAATATAAAGGAAATCTCATAATTTTTTTTAAGTCGTTCCTTTATAACCTTCATACCCTATGCATACGAATTTAAATATGAATAACCTTACAACGCTTATCTCTCCTTCCGAAAGGTGTGTGGTGCAATGAAACCAAAATTACCGCAGTAGGCGTGGATGGTTATAAAACTAACATCACAGATATCGCTCCCCTAACATGCCGACAGGGGTGATGATACTCAATTATCACACCTTCCACTGTCCTTAGGGCGTGATGATCACCAGAAGTATGTGTTTCGCAAGTGTGCCACCCTTTATCGCCCATCCAACAAGGCTCAGGGAGCGATGGGCCAAAAATTATTTTCCCCCTTACAACGAATTCATCCTCTTCCAGTACCTGGCACAGAAATCAAGCTCTTTTAGCACGCCGATTACGCAATGGATCTCTTAAACTCACGTAGATCCGCTTGGTTTGGCTCACTTGCTCTGATACCACTTGTTGGGAAGCAGAAGCATAAACTCAACAATATTTTGATGGAAAATAAAACAACAATAAGAGTCACACAAATTCAACAATATTTTGATGGAAAATAAAACAACAATAAGAGTCACACAAATGAACACAACAATTTACGTGGTAAAACTTTTTTGAAAGGAAAACATTCATGGGGCAATGATAATTTATTTTTTTTATTGTTCAAGAGAGAATCACAATAACTAAAGAGCACATACTTACAACCATCTCTCACACTCTTTCACTTTTCCTTTACCTTCTTACATAGATAATAACATCTCTCCAACAGTTACAATTATTGTGCACCTAACCAATTCTATTTTTAGCTGATTTGATAAATTGAAGCTAGAATAATAAGCAATAAATATTCCCATATCCAAATCTGTGGGAAATTAGTTCGCACTGTTTCAACAATTATTATGTCTATTTCCTTTGCTTCTGTTGATCTGAAATGAACTTGTTATGTTGATTTCAACTTAAAAATATCTGCTTGCAATTGCCTGGAGTCTTTGAAAGAGCAATGAGAATCCAGCGTAGAGAATGGTTTCATGTTTCTTCTTCGTCATTTACTTGTCAACACAGGAGCTGGAATGCAAGGAGGTGTGTCTATAATCCTCTCTCCTCTCAAGCGATTTCAGAAACAGCTCCAACCTCTCTTATTGGACATCCTATTTTTTTTAAGTCAGGCTATAAGGGTTTCAAAGTGACCAACCTATTCTGCATGCAGTATAAGGATTCACAATGACCGAGCTGTTTTGCATGCAGCAGATGGTTTCCATCACGGCTTCCACGTTGTGTGCACGCAGGCCACCATGGGAGGAGGTGTCTTCGTCATCTTCTACAACGACTGTAGCGCCATGGAATGAAACAACCATAGACTACAGTGCATGTAGTGTCAGAGAGCCAAATTCCCTAGACTAGAGTGCCATAGAGCGCCACATAGACAAAACCTCCAAAATGACGAATGCTATAATTTATCAATTTTTGTTTTATAAATTAATTTTTAATTCTGACAAATAATCAATAAAAATTGCAACACACCAGGGGAATAATGTCACTTGAAAAAGATTTTAACCAATAAGAAAATCAATGCATGAAATTAAAAAATCAATAAAATATATCGTTTTTCAAAATAAATCAAAAAATAATTGGTATATTAAAAAAACGTTAGGATACAATTTAAAGATTAATGTATTTTTGAACCCTTTCGGTTGCTATAGTACCTTCTTACTAAGAATAGCTGTAACAATTTTTCTATCATGAACTTTGCAATATGTAAATAATCAATGTTTCACTTGACCAAACAGTCGGATCAAAGTTTTGACAAGGTTAGAGGGACGCAATCATGGAAACTCTATATATGGTGGGTTCGCCATAGTAATATCAACTCCCAACTCAACTCCGCAACATGTTCGATATTTGTTTTGAGATAATACACAAAGTACAATATAATTTACAGTAGCAACCGTCTTATGTTACGGCGAGAAATATCCAACATGCTGCAGAGTCATAAAGACATGGATATAGCTATGGATATTGCTCACCATGCATATGCACGAGAGTATAGTGATTTCCCGGCGAACACTTTACGACAGTCAACTTGGTGATTCAGTGAGGAGACGACAACATTCATGGTCAATTTGAATTCCAATTGAGTGCATGTTAATAGTAGGAACATTCATCACCTATTTATTCAAATCCATTAATTTGAATTGGAGCAAAAGTGACTAATTCCATTCCATTCATTGTTTTTTAATTTGAAAACGACCATTGTTTGAATCTGCAATTGATGGTGGGATCGAAAGATTGGAAATATTGCAGGTTACAAAGAGAATACTTAACACTTCGATCGTCTAAGTAAACAAATTTGCAATTTGAACAAATTCGTTTTTCAATTGTTTTCAGTTATCCTATGCTCTCCTGCTAAAACCGTAATTGATACTCTTTTTGGATTTATTCATGTTGGTACTATTACTAAAAGATGCAATGAATTTAGCATTATTTTCTGCCATTCTTATGTTTTGTTTTTCTGCCATTCTTATGTTTTGTTTGCCAAATGGGTGAGATATGGCTTGAGTGTATAGGAGATCACCAATTCATTGATATGGTTATCGAGGAATAGAAATTAAAAAACACGATGGACATTGATTTTAGAACTCGCTTCGAGATCACCCGGCCTACGGATGAATATAGTGCCTTGTTTGTGAGGATGGCAGATAAGTTATGTGGAATCATCAAGATAATGTGCAACGTAGCCACAGATCGCTCAAGGAGAGAGAAGTGTACATTCCAACATGGAGGAAATATCGTTACACACACCAAATGGGTGAGTTCTTACAACAGGACCACCAACCCAGGTTCTAGTGTCGCGCATGGCTCTTTACTTCAATTTTTATTCTGAGGCATTGTGCGTAAGGCTACAAGGTGGGATGCCAGTGTAGTGTAGAAAATGGATAAAGACAACAATACCATTGACATATATCTCAAGGAGAAATCAAATGACATATATCTCAAGGAGAAATCAAAATGTACAAAGGAGGGTAATCAGCGACTCGAGTCTCATGATCGTTTAATAAGATTTAAAGGATGGTATTTGGCTTTGCTAAGTTATTTGGTAATTAGGATAATTAAGCAGAAAGGCGTACACTTATTGACAATGGGCAGATTTAATAGGGGTTTAGTGCTTAATAAGTTTTCGATGGACAGGATTAAATATGGCTGGAATATTCTTAGTGGTCACACAAAATAAATGG
>CBVK0100189421.1:0-13940 GCA_900067695.1 Picea abies | reverse complement strand
CAAAGGCTACGCCCTCCATGGGCTCATCAGTCACAAGGATCATAGCAATGTCAATCACATTTCATCATTAATATTATTAAACACATGCATAAAATCCCTAATACATCAATCAATAGCTCAAAGTTGTTACACAAGCCTACAATACAAGTCTGGGGAAAAGGACAAGGCTTCCTATTAGGTTAGTGTCCACAGAAAAAGGAAAGTTCCCAGAGAGACCTCATCCAAGCCATGTAAGTGGATGATGTGGTCAGGGGATGTCCAAGCATGTGGGTGCAGTAAGAGCCAAGGATGCAACGTGTTACCTATGAGTGCCTTTGTAGAAGGCGAGTTGTCCTTGTCATGGATGCATTTTTTCCAATCCCATTCTTTCCTTTATTCTTTGTATTCTTTTTATTCTTTTTTTTTCTTTTTTTTTTCAAGAGCTAATTAGGGGACACTCCCTTGGCATGGTGACCAGAGCTGACAACGTTACCCACAAGTACTTTTGCAGAAATGAGAAGGTTGGCTCATGATGAGACCCCCTTTCCCTTGGCCATGCAACCAAGAGTCACTACCCTGGCATGGTAACCAGCTAGTGGCAATGTCATACTGCTAGATACCCATGACCCTAATAGGCTGCCTTGTGATGACACCCCCTATCCTCTGATTAGGTCTTGTTTTATTATTTTTTCGGGTCCCTCTTGTTTCTTGCCGAGAATCTTTTTATTGCTTTCTCAGGGATCCCTGGGGGAAGCATCTCGAGGTTTATTCTTAGGAATTTATCTTTTACTAGCTTGCTTTTACCTTCTGGGCCTTTAGCCCCTTCTTCCCACGAGGTAAGGTTTAGTCCTGAAAATAAGTCAACCCAATGCCTGGACAAGGGGAAAGGGATAGATGAGTGGGAAACAAGATGTAAAAGTGGTAGTATGATGGGAGCAGACGATGGATTTTCAGAAATCCCCCCAGTGGCAAACCAAAAACCTACAGACACAGGCTTGCTAGGGCACCCTGTCAATCCCCCCAAACATGGTCAAGTGGGCAAATGTAAGATCCAAGCAGTTGTTAGAGATAAAAGGAATCAAATGCATATATTCAAAGGTTTCAATGATCAAAAGTGACACATACCATGATACCTGGACCAATTACCTCATGGAGTAAGAACCTCTTCTGATACAGGACCAAGCCGATGATGATGGATGCTGCTGCTGCTGACAAGACAAAGACAATGGAAGAAGAAAAGGTGGGCCCTCCAAGGCCATGCTCAGGTCAATTCTGCTCTCAGTACTCCATGTCTAGGACCTGTGGGCCTCGAGACATGATCTCCTAGTTATGCCTAAAAAGTGGGGATAACAAGATCTAGATCTAGAATATTTAAACTTTAAAGCATAAATAGATCAAAAGCACATTAAAACCCTAGCCTCCCAATTTGGGGTATTCCTCTCCCAAAGTGTAGGCACGTATTAAGCTTAGAATAACTTGGAAAAAAAGAGAGAAAGGTAAGCAAGAAAGACAAGCAAGAGAGGCAAGCAATAGAGCTCACTAACCCCATGTCCGAGCTCAAGGAAGTGCTCAAAAATTAAAGAAAGAAAGATTTGCACTTGCCCTAAGCTACCCTAAGCTCACACTTAGGAGGAGGTTGTACCAATCCTTCTCCCAAGCTATGAGCAAGTAAAAATCAGCAAAAACAAGTAGATCTATGCACAAAAAGGTCTAGAGTTTGAAGCAAAAGGTTGAGAAATACCTACCAACTTGTAGGAGGGCCTTGGAGTGTTGTGTGGATGTTTTTTGGTAGCATAACCCCCTTCAACCAAATCTGAACCTGCAAAAACCAGCAAGCTATACTTGCTGGAAAAGCTACACACAACAATCAAAGTGAAGAAAAACTTTTGCTTTTTAGGGAAAAAAAATTTCACAAAAATTTTTGATGAAAAATTTAGATTTTGGTGACCAATCTACTATGTCAAGCTAGCTGAAATATATATGGAGTGAACAACAATAAGAGAATGAGTAAATGAGAGAGAAAAGAGGAGTTTATGTGTGTCTTAAGGGAAGACTCTTCCTTGAGGCACTCCCAATAAAACCCTTGAAGCCAAACCTGCAAGATCTAACAAGATGATATGCATACTGTTAACAACAATTCTTGTCTTGGGCACAAGAGTATCCGGGTCTGCAGGTTGCACGAGAAGCGCCCAAGCACAACAACAAAAAAAATCTCATTTCAGGCTACAAATCAAGCGAGCAAGCGAAGTTATGTCGTCAGCGGCCGAGATCCATCAATAGAGAAGATCAACGGTCATCGGGTTTTCGGGGCTACCAAGTTGCCCGAGATTTAGCGCAAGAGATAGCACCCATATTTCAAGACAAATCTGGGTCGTCCGATCCAGTTGGGACAGGTGGCAGCCAGTCGGCATTTCGGGGATCGGCGTTTCGGGAGACAAGGGACCTCCCATTCATTGCAGCTGAAATTGCCAATCGGCGAAATGCCGAAGGCACCTTTGGAGCTGAGCCCACGGTCCTAGTTCCAGGTCACGTCAAGCAAGCCTGGGAATGAAGGCAGCCCCCTTTTAAATAACAAATGCTATCTCGGTCATTCATCTGAAGGACA
This sequence comes from Picea abies, assembly GCA_900067695.1. Taxonomy (NCBI): domain Eukaryota; kingdom Viridiplantae; phylum Streptophyta; class Pinopsida; order Pinales; family Pinaceae; genus Picea; species Picea abies. The sequence continues at coordinate 11,356 of CBVK0100189421.1, read as the reverse complement.
CGTGGCGCACATCCGTGCTTTCGCAGTTTAGTCGATCGAGATTTCGAGGAAGAAGTGCATCGTGAACTCCCGGTGCAAGAAATCCCAAAAGGATCAGGACCATTGATCAGGACTGTTAGTAACATTTCTTGTCCTAGGCACAAGAATATTCAAGTCTGCAAGTTGCATGAGAAGCGCCCGAGTGCAACACGAAAAAATCTCGTTTCAAGCTTCCAAACGAGTGAGCGGGCGAAATTATATTGACGACGGTCCAGATTCATCCATAAGATCAGATCGACAGATGGCGGGAAATCATGGTTAGAGGAGTTGCGCCGAGATTAGCGCAATGGATAGCGCCCATATTATGTGCAGGAATGGAAGGCAGTCGTCCATCCCAAAGGACGCGTGGCGCAAGATCCAGTCACGTTGGCATTTCGGCATTCAGGAGTTCAAAGGGTGAGAGTTCCATGTCATTCTGCATCTCAAAACCCCGAACCCCGAAGCTCCGAAAGCACCCAAAGTCGGGCCCGCAATATCACGGGGCAATCTCAGTCGTCCATCCACAAGAGACACCTGGCGCGCGATTAGGCTCCTCGTCGTTTCACCCATCGTGATTTCGAGGCGTAGGGAGCAGCTCCGTCATATTCCCGATGTGCGAGGTGCTGGGAGTGTCCAGGACCCGGGCCCACAGCATCACCGAGTGAGTTCAGGACCGTCAGATCTAAGAGGACGCGTGGCGCCCAATTAAGCCATCTTGGCGTTTCGCTCATCGCGATTGTGATAAGCGAGGATTAACTCCTTCCTATTCACGAATGCCGAAAGCGCCTTTGAGAGTAAACGCAGGGTCACAGCCCGTGATCACCGAAAAATAAAAGAGCTGTGCAAGAGGGGCCAAACGCGTCGGGTTTCAGCCACAGAGAAGTCCATCACGATCTCCAGGTGCCATCGGATCCTATCTCAATCCTGTTTCTTGCTTGGAATAAATGAAGGTGAATGGAGGTAGTTGAAACCTCAGCTCACTCATTGAATGCGAGGCATGGAGTTCCGGCAGGCAGTCTGCCCGAGAATGTCCTGTACATCGATTTTCTCCAAAAAAATGGGTCACGTCGAGTTCTCATCTGACCAAAGAAAGTCTGCACACACCATTTTGGCCTTTAATGTTTCAGCTACCTCCCTTGCAAAGGCCATGCGAAGTTAAGGAGACGTCTGACGAAGGGTTTTCGTCCAAAGTTTGATTGAAGAGATGTTACGCCTTGAAGGGCGAGCGCGCCTCTGTTGGGCAAATCTGTCTGAGTATATGTACTCAGTTTTTGCATTTTTAAAAGGATCGATGGTAGAGTGAAGCTCCCAATTGTAAAGTTTTAGCAAACACTCTAGTTCTCTGGTTATGCATCTGTATGTGAGATTTCTTGTTTTATGACAGACAGTCTTTCTTACTCCATCTAATTTTCATCTCATACTGAGAGAGTTCGTGAACGACTGATTCGTGCGAATTATTGCAATCATGTTATGATAAAGGATTTATTGTTGCATTGTTGTATTCTCCGATGTTTTGCGTTTGAATGTAAGAAGACCTTGCGTTTAGATGCCTTCTCCTACAGTCTGTTAGAAACCTGATGTTTACGATAGACCTTTGCATCTCTCTGATACAAGTCTTCCTCCTACTCACCCTTACTACAACTCACTGTCTATAGTTTGATTAAGACCTCACCTGCCCACGCCTACCTAGCCTAGTTTCGGAGTTAGAACAATATAGCGTTGAGTTAGCTTCCATTTGATCACCTCTTTTATAAACAAATCATGACATAAACTGATGGGCGTCAGGCTCTGCTCCTGCTGCAATCCAGGGGTGACTTCTGACGCTAACACATACAAAAGATAATATGGCTGAATATGCTAATAAGATGAAATACTTTCACCGTATCTAGCAAACCAACATATATAGATCTACAAGAATACTCTTTGCTAGATCTACCCAAGTAAAATACTTTACCCAAGATCTACCTATGCAATCATCATACCAAATCAAAACAAGATTACCTCATGTGTAGCAAGAAAAAAAATACTTGTTGCTCTTCCAAAAATCCTCCAAAGTTTCTCCTTTATTATTACTCAAGAAATAGATCTTGGAGAAATACTTGCTCCAAAACCCTAAGAGCCAAAGAATGATGAAATATGGAACAAGAGAGAGAGAGAGAGAGAGAGAGTGGAAAATCAAGTAGCATAACAATAGCTCAAAATATGGTAAAGAGGAAGGGAGGAGAGGGATCTATTTATACTTGGAGAGGCAAACCTACCTCTCTTGCATTGATGCCAAGTGTCCACAACCATGCATAAGAGGAGATCCCAAGGGTAGGGCGCACCATCTAGAGTTTGGATCATGGTTCCATGAGGTGGATGGGTGTGGGAGTGTTGAGATCAAGAAAAGAGGGTAGTGGGAGGCTAGGGAAATGTGCCAAGTGAGAGAGGGGGCCCCAAAATATTTAAAAATATTTTTTCTAGAAATTTCCCAAGAGGGGGGCCGTAACTCCTCAAGGAGGGCGCACCTATTGGGGTTGGGGATAAGAAATGGAGGTAATAAATGAGGGGAAAGGGGTGTAGTTCTCTAGGGGGTGACATGGGGGGTGAGGGAAGGCACACCAAGCAAGAAAGGGATCCACCACCCAATAAAACCCAAGTTGCAACGTTTTGCCATCAAGGGGGGCATAACTTCCCCTAGGGGACATGAGGGTTTGAGTGGTGTGAGGGGGTAAGGGTTTAGAAAAGGTTAGAATAAGTTGGGTGGGTAGGTTTAGGCTTAGGAAACCTCTCTCAATCTTATTCCATCTTTACATCACAACTTTTAACTCATTATTACGATTTTTACATTTTTTCTATGTTTGGACTTAGCAATTAAAATTGTTGTTTTTTACTGACTTGACACTCCGGGTGGACAAACCCATAGCAGAAGTTGTCCGACTGAGCTGAAACTTGGTCCAAGGATGTAGGGTGTCTCATTCCATTTCTTTTGAGCACAAATACCCCTATCAAAAGTCCAAGGACCTAGTTTTTACAATTTTTGCTCAAAAATAATTAAACCTCCAATCTTATGGAAATTTAATTAAAAATTAATTAATTAAAAAAAAAATTAATCTAGACTCAAAGGAATTCCGCGAGACTTTCTAAGATGTCTTGCATGGTCAGTTACATCATTTCCTAACAATAGTTACCAGGAGATAAGCCCATTAGAATGCCCTTCACCACTTTGGAGGAATTATTGCAAGTGTGAGGGAAAAACTCAAGGGAAGTCAATAAGGCTGAAAAGCCCAATTGATAACCTGAGGATAAAAAACCCTCGATGAAAGGAACTCTTCCAATGAACCGATCATGAGGTAACTGACCTAACTATGACCCATGCAAACCTATTACATTATTGACCGTGTTGGAGGCATAAAATGCCCTGTAGAACCAAAGTCTTCGATAAATGAGCATCTGATGATGCATCTCTTCATGGCACATGGAGTTGACCCATGGAAGTCTACAATAATGAATAGTTGATTGGCATGATTAATTTCCATTTGTTTAATCAATTGAGTAAGTTCCTTCATGCCATCATTAGAGGATTTCTGATTTTCGACATTCTTTTTCTTCTCCTCATAAGGTTGGGAAGAAGAAGATCCTCTAGTAAAACCAGTAATATTGGACTTCCTAGCCTCAAGCATATTCTGTTCAATTCATATAGTTGTAGCTTGTGCTGCTTCCAAAGTTTGAGGGTCCTTATCCCTTAAGGCATACCTCATCTCTCCTTCAAATGCCTCAACATAATAAATCAGGATTGCAAGATCTGAAGGCTTGACGTCATTATGAAGGCTTTTCACCACGCTATTAAAATTAGTGTTAAATTCTACCACAGTTTCATTTTCTTTCTTATGGCTAGTGGTAAGTGCAGCAAGATGAAATCTATGTTCTTTCTGATCACCCCATCTCTTCTTAAATTCATCCAATATTGAATTAAGGGTGTTAAACTTGTTTGCAGAAAAACCTGTAAACCATTCGGCAACATCTCCTTCTAAAGAAAAGACAAACAAGGTCATCTTCACATCTTCTTCGTTATGACCTCTACAATACTTCTCCACACACCTGTGACAACTTGAGATGTCAGAGTTGGCACTTATAGCATTGTTCCCCAGGAAGATAGGCAACTTGTCAATGGTTTTTTCGAGAACATCATGAGGGGCACCTTGGATTGCTGAAAAGTTCAAAGGACTCAAAAAGGTATTCATTATAGCGTTAGGATTATTAGTGGGATTATTAACAGTTGGTTGATTATTAGTTTGGAACAAGTATTGGATATCGGTGAGTGCTTCTTCCCCAAGACTTTCAAGTAGCCTTCTAGGACCAAGGCAATTTAATCTCCTTCTATAAACCTTTTCAGGTTCGGGAAAAGAATAAATCACTCCTTATGAAGTGCTCCTAGTAGTATACTTGACAGATTTTTTCAATGGAGTCGCCACTTGGAAAGGAATCAAACAAATCTAACCAATGCAAGTTCAAAGAATTTTAAGGCCTAAAAATTTTATTGTTTAGTTCTTAAAGAATTAAGTTAAGTCGTTTTGACCAAGGATAAATGACTTATCCCCGGCAACGGCGCCAAAGATGTTGTCGTCCTAATACACACTTGCAAACGTGAGCCAAGTCCAGCTCACTTAGTGTGTCCTTGGAGGCACAATGCCTAAGTTCACAACCCACGTTGTCACTTTGACCGGAACCTCTTCCGTCTAGGCTTACTCCTAGGGAAGACAAGGGGGGTAGACCCTAGTTTCTAGATAAGATTTAGAGTTTAAATTCTAGGAGTTGATTTTAATTTGTTAAAGTTTTGGGGGGGAGTCTAACCTATGATGCTAAGACAACAATGCAAGATGCAAGGTTATTATGTTAAGCAAGCCCTTTCCCTTAGTCAACTAAGACTAGTGCCTAAGATTGGGCAAGGGGTCAACTAAATGTAAGGGTGTTTCGTTACAATAGAATTACAAGTTACTTACAAGAGAATAAATATATCAATACTTACAATAAAGAATGCTAGAGATACAACGATACAATACAATAAGCTAATCACGTCATGAGTGTGTAGGATATCAAGAAGATCAAAGCGAAAGAATCATCAACACATTAAGCCTAAGCATGCCCCAATAGCACTTACTCTATTGGACTGCTCCTCAATGGAAACATCAACATTCACAAGTCAAAGGAAACTTAGAAGGTTTAAAAACTAAAGTTCAAGTGTTCCACAATGATTATGATACTCAACACTTAGCTATTTAACCCACAAGGTATTATTAGATAAAAGATTGAATTACAAGTATTAAGCCCAAGGTTTAATTACTTAGTGAGTTAAGGGTTCTTAAGATTGAAAATATTTTATTACCTTTATTAGATTGTTTCACCAAAAACCTCCTCCCCTGATTGCCAAATAGTTGTGTGAAAGAGAAGCTTGAAATATTAGATGTGTGCCTACACTATCAACTTTATCCAAAAATTATTGACTTAAGTGTGTTGGCAAATGGCCTTAAAATGTTACAATCATGAAAAGCAAAACCATTTACTAAACTATAAAAAGCATTAACCATTCAATGTGTTGGATTAGAGCATGCAACAAAATAGATATTGAAAGAGATTGTAACATGCAAATAGATCTAGGTAAGTTGATTATGCCCCAAGGGCTTAAGCTTAAAGATTAAAGTGTGTGAGATCTAGATCTAGAATATTTAAACTTTAGAGCATAAATAGATCAAAAGCACATTAAAACCCTAGCCTCCCAATTTCGGGAATTACTCTCCCAAAGTGTAGGCACTTATAAAGGTTAGAATAACTTGGAAAGAAAGAAAGAAAGGTAAGCAAAAAAGACAAGCAAGAGAGGCAAGCAATAGAGCTCACTAACCCCATGTCCTAGCTCAAGGAAGTTCTCAAAAATTGAAGAAATAAATATTTGCACTTGCCCTAAGCAACCCTAAGCTCACACTTAGGAGGAGGTCGTACTAATCCTTCTCCCAAGCTATGAGCAAGTAAAAATCAGCAAAAACAAGTAGATCTATGCACAAAAAGGTCTAGAGTTTGAAGCAAAAGGTTGAGAAATAGCTACCAACTTGTAGGAGGGCCTTGGAATGTTGTGTGGATGTTTTTGGGTAGCATAACCCCCTTCAATTAGATCTGAACCGACAAAAACCAGCAAGCTATGCTTGCTGGAAAAGCTACACACAACAATCAAAGTGAAGAAAAACTTTTTCTTTTTAGGGCAAAAATTTTTCACAAAACATTTTGATGAAAATTTTTGATTTTGATGACCATTTTGCTTAATGTTCCTTTCATGCATGTTACATTTTGTGGTTTAAGCAAGTACATTGACAGATTTACATCTTTCAAGTATATTTTCTTCACCTTTAACTTTCAAATCTAATTGTGGAATGGTTAATAAATGAATGGTACATCTCTTGCAACATTTCCTTTATGTTTGATATGTTAATGGTTATTTAATTTACATCTTGCAAACACCTTTTTCACCAACATTTTCAATTCGGCCATGCGCTAAAAAGTAAAATTTAAAGTGCCTAAAACACTCCTAAAAGCAACCCAACACACCTAAAGACCCACCCGGGGGTCATAATAACATTATAGACAACTTTAGGAGCTTTATTCATCCATCTCCACCATCTAAAACGGGTTTGAGGGATACCCAGGGGGAAGTGGCGGGGGACCGTCCTGTGATCCTTAAGGGGATCCTTTCTGGGAGAACTCTTACTGTCAGGGCTGACCTGTGAAGCTAGGGTGGGCCTCATTGCATTACTATCTTAAGCACCCGGTAGTCATTTGGCCAAGGGAGGAGGAAGTTCAAAGCACCAACATAGTTTAGGGGGAGGGAACAATAAAATCTATCTAACTTTTAAACAACTCCTTAACCATTTAGTTGCATAGATCATCCATGTTGTATTGGGGGACTTAGATGTATGCTTAGGAGCACACATTGGATATAATTACATGCTTATTATCTTTATTGCAACTTCATGGTGGATGTCTTTGATGTTTCATGTATTATTGAGCAATTGAATTAAACATTGTATATCTTTGGTTTACTTGCTTTATGGTGTGATTCAAGAAGGAGTTGAGTATCCCACTTGGGGAGGCATCACCTTCTTGAGTCTTGAGTGCTTTTTATGGTTGCCAGTGAAGGCGGTCCAATAGAGTAAGTGCTATTGGGGCATGCTTGGCTCATGTGTTGATCTCACTTACATTTCCTTGTATCTTTGCATTTACTAGTATCTTGTGTAATCATTATATGATCTTTATTCTTTTGTAAGTAATTGTAATCTTTCGGTCGTGGACAGTTTAACTTATTTCATTTGTAAACACTTTTAAATAAACCACCCTCAAACTTAGTTGACCCCATTGCCCAACCTTAGGCACTAGTCTTAGTTGACTTAGGGAAAGGGCTAGATTAGGCTTGCACTTTGCATTTGCTGCCTTAGCATCCTAGGCTAGTTTTCCCCCTTAGCCTTTAACAAATTAAAACTAACTCCTAGAACCTTAAACACTAAAATCAATCTAGTAACTAGGGACTACCCCCCTTGGCTTCCCTAAGAGTAAGCCTAGAAGGAAGAGGTTCCAGTCAAGGTGGCAGTGTGGACTGAGAACCTAGGCATTGTGCCTCCAAGGACACACTAAGTGAGCCGGACTTAGCTCATGTTAGCAAGTGTGTATTAGGACGGCAACAGATAGCATCATGAAGAATCAAGAAGAAATGATGAACCAGATCGTGAGACTTGAAAAGTCCCAGACCCAAGCACCTAGACCTCCATTCAAAGGGCCATTCCAGAAAGGGAACCAAACTTACAAGCCAAAGAATGAAAATGAAGTCCCAAATACTTTGGCCCCTATGAATGTAGTTGATGAAAATCCTTGGTGTCTGGAATGCAGTGAAGCACATTGGAAGAATGTGTGTCCTTATAACGCCAGCGAGCAACAAGTCAACAATCTTGACTGCTTTTCAAGTTTCCCTTAGATAAACATCACTGATATAGAACATCAACAAGCCCTAAAGGAAGCAGCTAGAGTAGCAAGACTAGCAATAATTAACAACTTGGACCAGGAGTCACAAGAAAAGCTTAAAAAGCAAGAAGTCCAAGTATACCGGAGAAAGAACCCGAAGCAACCTACAACTAATCAGCCACAATCTCCTGAGGTTCTTCCTCCAAAACGTTTGAAGCTGATAAGATTACCCTTGATTTTGATTTTGAAGGGACTTTGTCGAAGATGCATGTGAATGTTCCTTTAAAAGAAGCAATTAAGATCCCTTCTATTAAAGAACGCTTCAATAACTTCTGTTCGGGAACGGCTGAGCCTATGGACCCCCCGATTATGCTGCAAGCTGACCATTTCAGGATCCAGTATGGTGAAAATCCACCTTTCTTCATGACTCTTATGATGAACAACAAATACCTCAACAATTGCATGTTGGATACAGGTGCTAGTGCAAACATGATGTCTCTTAAAGTCATGCAGTAGATGGGCCTGAAGGTAACCAGGCCTTACAGAAATGTGTGTGGATTTGAATCCAAAGCAATACCCACACATGGTGTTGTTGAAAATGTCGAAGTGCAGTTGAAAGAATTCCCCGAGAAGACCGTTCACATGGATATTATAGTTGTCGATGTCCCGAATGTGTGGGGAATGTTGTTGTCTAGGAAGCTTGGTGCGATGATAGGCGGGTCCCTTGAGATGGATCTCACATTTTTGCAGTTGCCTTTGAAAGATGGAACAACTGGACGTTTACTCAATGTGTCGATAACTGGAAACCATGTACAAGATGTCGTTCCTTCTGTAAATGAAGCGCAGAAAGATGTGATACAAACTCTTCAAGAATATTCTCCAGAAGATATGCCATTTGCTCCAGAAGAAGACTTTGACCAGATTGAGTGGCCCAAGAAAGAGGAATATCAGCAACTCCTAGATCAGTTTCAGAACAAAGAGGCAGGGACAATGAAGATACTAAAAAGACAAAAGGATGAAGAAGACGTACAGATCCATCCGTCCCAACAGGAAGTCTTTACACCAGAAGCCCACCCACCTCCCTCAGTACAGTACACCAGGGTTGTTCAAGAAACAAGCAAACACAAGATCCGAAAATACAAGGAGGGGGAGTTGGTATGGATGTGGAATACTCAGAAAGGAGAGCCAACTAATGTAAAAGGAAGTACACAATCGTGGCTCGGACCTTTCAAGGTCGGGATGGAATCAGTGGATAACTCGTACTACTTGTCCACCTTGGAAGGAAGAAGGTGCCCATTACCCATCAGCGGATGCCTCCTCAAACCCCACCAAGGTGGTGGGACATGACTGTATAGGTAAGTATGAGTAGGTAGGCATTTTTCGTGTATTATACCATCTGCATCTCATGTTTGTTTCCTCATATGCATTTTGATTGCTTTATTTCATATGTATACATGTTATATTTTGCGGGGTGGCAATACCACCCCACCTTTGTTGCTGATGCATCTTTTCAAGTGTGAGCAGGTCTGCAGGTTTATGCCAGAGATGCTGAGGTTCTCATGCGCTCTACGGTGAGCACATGTCCCTGAGTTGGAGCCAGATGTTATCCCCGATTTCTAGGGATAACTAGGAGATCATGTCTCGAGGCCCACAGGTCCTAGACATGGAGTACCAAGAGCAGGATTGACCTAAGCATGGCCCTGGAGGGCCCATCCTTCTTCTTCTTCGCCAGATTTGTCCTGTCAGCAGCACCAACATCCATCACAATCGGCTTGGACTTGCATCAGAGAAGACTCTTGCTCCATGAGGTAAGTGGTCCAGGTATCATGGTATGTGTCATGTTTGATCGTTATAACTTTCAGATATATGCATCAGGTTCCTTACATTTCTGACAACTGCTTGGATCTTACACTAACCCACTTGACCATTGTTTGGGGGATTAACGGGGTGCCCTAGAAAGCTTGTACCCATGGGTTTTGGTTAGCCACTAGGGGAGATCTGAAGAGCCATCGTTCGCTCCCGCCATGTTATCATTTTACATCTTATTGCCCATACATACATCCCATTCCCCTAGTCCAGCCATTAGGATGACCTATTTGAGGGGTTACACTTTGTCCTGTGGGAAGAAAGGGCTAAAGGCCCAGGGGCTAAAAGCAGCTGGTAAAAGATAAAAGCCATAGGAAATAAAACCTAGAGATGCTTCGCCCAGGGAACACCGAGAAGGCAATAAAGGGCCTCTCGATAAGAAATAAAAGGGACCCGAAGAAAAATAATAAAACAAGACCTAACCAAGAGGATGGGAGGTCTCATCACGAACCGCCCCATTATGTTCATAGGTATCTAGCAGTATGACGTTGTCATTATCTGGTCACCACACCAGGGCAATGACCCTTGGTTGCATGGCCAAGGGAAAGGGAGTCTCATCACGAGCCAGCCTTATCATTTCTGCGAAAATACTAGTGGGTAACACTGTCAGCTCTGGTCACCATGCCAAGGCAGTGTCCTCTGGTCAGACCTTGAAGTAAAAAAGAAAGAAAAAGTAATAATTAAGAAAAGAATAAAGGCAATAAAGGGGTTTGGAAAAAACTGCATCCATGACAGGTACAGCTCGCCTCCTACAAAGGCACCCACGGACAATACCTACCCCTGGTCTTCATTATGACTGGACATCCTTAGACCATATCACTTCATGTTACATGGCTTGAATAATCTTCTTTGGAAACTTTCTTCTTCTTGTGGATACTGGCCCAATAGGTTATTCTGTCTATTTCTTCAACTTTGTATAGTAGATCAGTGTAATGTCTTTGAGCTATTAGAGGATATGCTAGGGGTCTTGTGCATGTATTTGATGAATTTAATGATGAAATATGATTGACATTGCTATGATCCCGAGGACTAATGAGCCCATGGAGGGCGAAGTTTTTGATGTGCAGGACCATGCCCGACGGACAGGTACCAGTGGACCGGTACACATGGGGAGATGATTAGCTCGGACCTCCATGGGGCTGAAGAGTCCATCAGATGGTTGTTGGGATGGCAGAGACAGGACCGTGTTATGATGAGCCTTTGCACATGAAGAAAGAAGGACGTTCCACCCAGGACACTTTGGCAGAGCCCGGCCTAGGGGGAATCACCCACTTCAGATGGAACATTTTCCTCTTGATGGACAGGACGTCACCTAGAAGAGCTGGACATTACCTTGAGCGTGTGGCAGTGTGATGAGGTTATTGGCACGTGTTGCAGCTTGGAGGATCCCTAGAAGGGCTAACGTCTGACTTCTGGATGCTGGATATGCCCAAAAAGGGCCCGTTGCCGCCTTATACACACCTGGGAGACGTGGAAGAAATCTTCAATCCAC
>CBVK0100189420.1:0-13940 GCA_900067695.1 Picea abies | reverse complement strand
TACTTCTCCTGAGGTTTTTCTATGCTATATTGATGTTTGGTTCTTAACAAGTAGATTCTACAATTTTGATGAGCAAGGCCATTTGGCTAGAGACTTTCCTCATCCGAGGTGGCCATGGTGTTCTCACTGCAGAACCAATGGGCATGTAACTGAAGACTGTCCATAAATAATTGCAATGTGGGAAGATCAGGTACATTAATGAGGAACTAATATCATCAGTTTAGAAATCAAAAGAGTTATTAGAGGACAACTGTCCAACCTTAACATCGTCACTCAAGGAGGGGAAACGACTAGAGCTGATGCTGATAATTTACCTCAGATATAAAAAGAAGCGCCTAAAGAAGACATGTATGATCCTATGAAACATAATTTGTTCTTTAAAAATGCCATAGAAGTATTTCAGAATATCCCTAGCCCTAAGATGCAAGAGAAATCCCCTCAGCCTATTGTTTACCATGAGATTGTGCAAGTCCCTGCTTCACCCCCTGCACCCAGAAACCCTATAGTTGCGAGGAGACAACCTAAGCAACCACAAAATGTAGTCGACCTTTGGTTTCAGTGATTTTATGATATTTTTGGGAATGACCAGTTAATAGAAAAGTTGTGCAATGCGCTATACCTAGTTCCAGGGAATGAAGAATCCACAAAAGCAATAATAAGGAATAATATTCCTAAGAAGAGTACTCAAAGAGTGCAGAGAAAGAAATTACAAACAAGAAAATAGTTTAGATGAGTATCCCAGCTAGACAAGTTTGAGATTAAGGATGTTATGTTAAATCTAGGATCTGATGTTAACATACTTCCTAAAAATACTTGGGAAGCCTTAGGAAAACCCTAGTTGACATATTCCCCAATCCAACTAAGAATGGACAATCAATATTGTATTTTCCCAATAGGAAGACTCGAGAATGTGGAAATAGATGTTGTGGGAGTGAAGATTGTATCTTATTTTGAGGTGATCAAAATGATGGGGGATAAGGACTCTTTGATAGCTATGCAGTGATTGACCTAAAGAAAGACAGTATGAAATTTGAGGCAGACAGAATCAAAGTAGTTCAACCCTTGGATCCATATGTAGGCCCTAGATATATGGAGCCAACAGAAAACAATATGGAGCGAGAAGACCTAGATCAGTTGTACACTGTAACAATAACAACAATATAATACTACATAAATCCTATTGTTGATGGATCAGTAAGTTGTAGGAGTATACAATCAGTGGAGGAAGATTTAGAACTAGCATTTGACAGTTGGTAGCAAGGCTCATATGAAATATTTTCACGAAGATGCACAACTGTTAGGGAAATTAGATGAGCTGGAACCAAGGCTAGAGAACACCCAAAATATGATGGTACCTCAGGAATTGAAATTTTTTTGGTCAGCATGGAATAAAAGGTAGTGGAGCATCAAAGGATCTCAGTACTGGATTTATCCCTCCAGGACACCACTACCAGGTGGTGGGCCAATCACAAAGCCTTACTCAAAAATTGGAACAATCTGAAGAAAGCTATCAAATATAGATTTCAAGATAAGGAGAAGTTGGAGTCAGGGAAGTGGACAGATTTCCAAGTTGCGCAACTGTTCAAAATACAGTCTGATCCTAAAGAACATATTGAACAATGTGTTACACAATGGACAGTTGCGAAAATACCATCTCACTTCTGGGTTCAAGTATTTCCCCACTCACTAGGTCCAATTTTGAAAGATTGGTTCATGCATGAAGAAACCAAAAGACAGACCAACAACTGGAAAATGGTGGAAGATCACTTTTGCAAGGAATTCTTGTTTACAAGTACCCTGAGCTTGAAGTAGTCCTGCAAAGAATTAAATAATTACTTTTTACATACACTAGTAAACAAAAATCAGACCTAGTGGTATGCGCAAAGCATAGCCAAGAACTTTAGTCAAATATACCTAAATTTGAACAAGAAACCTATAGAATTCTATAAGATTGAGAAGGATTTGGAAAGCCCAGATGATTTAGAAGAATTAAGAAACTTAGCCATTAAGGAGACAGAAGGAAAAGAGAAATCCAAAACATCATACCTAGCCAGACTGATGGTTTTTATAATCACCCATTGAAGTTGCGTAAAGTCAATATAGTGACCAAAGAGCAACCTAAGATAGATATGGTAGGATATTACTGGGATGAGAAAACTAGTCAAGAAATACATAGTTTGTCGCGAGAGTATGAGGATTTGTTCCCAAAGACATTTTCAGAGTTAAAAGGGATTGAAGGAGTTATGAGAGAGATGAAACTTGAATTAAAACCAGGATTGAAGCCTGCGAGGCATAGACCATACCACCTTAACCCCACACTGAAAGAGAATATTAAGAGGGAAATAGAAAAGATGTTTTGATGCAAGAGCATCGCTCCAACCTAGCTATGTGCCAGCTAGACAACACACTCAGTGCGCATTCAAGGAGAAGAGAGGCACCAACCCTCTCGATTTCAAATTTCAAATTGAAATTAATTGCATTAAATGCTTGTAAGGCTGTTAGAGCTGAAGCCATGCCTTCAATCATGTTGTATTTGATGTCACCTTAATGGCTGACAGGTAGAAGGGGATATAACTCCAATTCAGATTAGATGGCCCTTTCAATGTAATTGAATGTAATTTATGAGAGTTGGTGAGTTGGAGGGAAGAGCTCGAGGAGCCCTTCTTTGTACAAGATCTTAGCATCTTATTTTAGAGAGAGTTGTGCGAGAGGGTGAGTTAGAGAGGTAGATTTGAGAGAGAGAGAGAGAGAATTGAGAATTGGTTGCAGTCCAGTCTTTGTAACCATTGTACAGACATTCAGATTAATACAAACAGAGCAGTTTTTCCTACACTTGAATCTTTGTGTGTTTATGAATGGATGTCTTTATGTGTTTATGATATGTTGTATATGTATGAGTAGTTTACATTTGTAGGGATAGACAGAATTTACTATTTGTGAGTTGTTTGATATTCAGTATGGGTTCTTTGTGGCTTCATGCAAGAGGTTGCATGACAGAATACTGAGGGTTCTGTAAGCTAGTGCAAGAATGCACTTCTGATTTCTACGGAATTCAAACAGAGACGTGTCAGGAGGGCACACCAGAGGAATTCATAGACTCATGAAGAATCCTCAGAGTTATTGAATACTTTGGAGGTGAGACTGTGTAGGAGAGGGCACAAAGAGGAGACATAATCACTAAAGGTTCTGTATAGCTCTGCCATGAGGGCATCAAGCGAGTGCATAGAGTGCACCATGGAAATCTATTTCAAGTTCAGAGTAAGGAAAAGTGTCTGGGAGAAAGACCCTCATAGAGTTGTTGAATACTCTTTAGGCTCAACGAGGAGTGCTTGAGCATAAGTTTCCAGAGGGAACTTATATCCCTTCAAGGAGAGAAAGGGACAGAGACCATTGAGGTCTAAGCAGTTGAAGCTCAAGGAGGACAAAGACTTGTGCAAGGAGTTCACCAGGCCAAAACTCGAGTGAAGTGTTGATAGATAGCCATCTGAAGGATCGTCAAGAGCAAGGAGTGTGTAGAGGTGTGAACTTGTTTCAAGTTCTTAAGCTCAGGAGGAATAGTTCCTTTGCGCACAAAGTTCCAACAAGAAGGAACAATAGGCTGGGACACTTTGAGTTCCAAGCCTCAAACAAAGCTTAGAAAGGATAGCATTTTCAGAACAAAGACGAGACCCAGAGAAACAGGGATCGCAGGGAAGAACCGAAGGCCAAGACCTTCGACACTCAGAGAATTTTCCAAGTTGGGAAGGAAAATCAAGTTCAGGGAGTCGGGGCCAAGTTGGTTGGTTGAGACTCATTAGGGAGTTGAACGAACGACAAAAAAACTTTGAGGGAGAAGTGTTGATCTTCCATGAGCCGTTAGATCATACAGAGTTGTGAGGGGGGATAAGGTGGAGATCCATTCATCTCTTGAATCTCAAGAGAGATAGGGGTCGTCGATCCTAATAGATCTGGAACATTGGTTCATCTCGAAATATCGAGGATCGTGAGTTGGGAGAACAAGGTTTTTCCTTGGTTTTCATATCCCCGATACACGAAAGTCGGGTTAAATCTTGGCCATTGGTTGAGCAGACATCATCATAGCCATCTGTCGTTGGAGGACAGGTGGCAGAGATCCTCACATATTGAGGATCAAGCATTGGGAAAAGAGGGCTGAACACCAATGCAAATACCCGATGAGTTGAGATTCGGTTTGATCCTAGCCATCCATCGGAGGGGACACATGGTGAGAGTTTAGTGTTTCACTAACTCTCTACAAGAGAGAAGTCAATGGAGGGAGTTATAAGAACTTACAATAGGTGAAAGTGTGATTTAATCGCAACCATTAGATCGAGGAGGATCTGGGGTGTCAGATCTAGAGTTATTGGCAATCAAGGTTCGAGACTTAGAGGAAAGAATTGTTTTGGCATTGGGATCCCTGATATCGCAAAATGCGATGACCACCTCTTGGGGTTAGCCGATGGACACAGGAAAGGTCCACGTGGCGGAACTGAAGGGAAGAGTTAACACTAGTTAAGCCCTATTACAAGTCAGGAATCAGGACTTGAAGGAGTTGGGGGGACTCCACAACAGGATTTGTGAAGTTGCAAAATCCGATACGCACCCTTTGGGGATAGCTTGTGGTCGTGTGGAGTGATCACATGAATGGGAGGAGTTAGAACCTGTTAAGCCCTATTTCGGGTTTCGTGGTTTCGGAGGTTGGAATATTGGGGTTGTATCATACCAACATCCCCGAGGTCGCGATTTGCGAAACATGCCTATTGAATAGGTCTACGGTCACAGCCTGTGGTTGTATGTAGATGTGGGGGCTCATGCTTGGTGCTTAGTCATGCAGGCAGGGCACCATAAGAGGACCTATGGATTTGTTAGAGAGGTTCCAATAGGGAACCAGAGAGCCATTTAGGCTCAAGAAGAAGAATGATCCTTGACCGGGAGGTCAACAGACCCTACCAAGGCAGAGGTAGGGGGTCTGCATCATGCTGGAAGATGGACTTATTTTTGCAGTGGAAGAAGTAGAATAGGTCAACCCAATAGTCCTCCAAGCTAGATTATGGTGGGCCACACTCTTCAAGGATGCAAAGGTATATGCTAGATCATGTGATGTTTGTAAAAGAGTGGGTAAGCCATCATGACAAGATGAATTACCATTTCAACCAATTCGCTCTTTACAAGTATTTGAGAAGTGTTTGGTTGACTTCATTGGGCTGATCAACCCCACAAATAAGATTTCAAAGGATAGGTACATTATTACCACAACTAGATACCTTAATCATTGGGCTGAGGTAACAATTGTTCAGGATTGTTTGATCGATAATACTGCTAGGTTCATTTTTCAAAATATTATCACTCGGTTTGGATGTCTTAGGATTCTGACTAGTGATCAGGGAGCTCATTTTATCAGTAATAAAATAACAAAACTTACAACAAAGTTCTTGATCCAACATCATAAAAGTAGTCCCTACCATCCCCAAACCAATGGAGCAATGGAAGCGTTTAACAAGATTTTGGAGAGAGGATTAACGAAGGTATGTTGTGCAAATAGGGAAGATTGGGATGACAAAGTTCCAACAATACTATGGGCTTACAGGACAACCACAAAGAAACTTCACAAGTACACTCTATTTCAACTAGTTTATGGGAAAGAGGTTGTGGTGGCCACATAATTCATTATTCTAAGTTTGTATATGGCACATATTACACACATCGAAGAGGATGAATTAGTTGCGCAGACGATCATGGACTTACAAGAACAAGAAGAGACCAGGTTTTCAACAGACTTCCATGAGACAGTTGAGAAAGAAAGGCAAAAATCTTGGCATGACAGACACATTAAGACCAAAGTATTTGTGCAAAAATATAAGGTCCTACTTTATGACAGTCGATACCACAAACATCTAGGCAAGTTGCACATTCATTGGATGGGGCCATTTATAGTTGTGGAGATCCAACTGTATGGAGTAGTCAGACTTGTGCAACTGGATGGTATGTTGTGGCCAGGATGGGTGAATGGCACTCGCCTAAAACATTATCTATCTCTGAACTGAGCTAAAGTACTATTTCTCTAGTCCGAGGAAGCATGTATATTAGTTATATTTGAATTTTATTGCAAATTGTTGTGAATTCAATTAATAAAGTCGAAGAGTGCCTTGTTGCGCTGCAACATGTAGTTCTTTTTTCAGTTTAAGTGTTGTTTTGATGCAGAACTACTTAATCAACATCATGGGATCATAAGTGTCAAGAACCTATTAATGAAAGTCATTAATATGATGGGGACCCCTTTGTGGTCGGAGGGAGAGTGAATCTGGATGCAATCTAAGACCATGTGCCACATGAACCTAGCCCAATCACAACCTTTATTACTACTGCAATACCCCATTTGAATTCGGTTAATCCATAAAGCTGCAATACACAAAGATGCCATCGGTATTCGCACCAAGATTCTCACCTGTCAAACTGTAAGGTATGGAATCGACCATGTCTTTGACCAACTTGCCCAGTAAATGTCAAGATCAACTAAGAGATTTACCCCGTTAACCAGTCTCATTATAAAACTCAAATCCAAGTTGCGTCTATAGGGTAATGATGAATAAAAATTATTACAGAACTTGCCAGCTCAACACAGGTATAAGGGTCTGAGAACTCGGCGTAGGACGCATTGTTTCCCAGAACAAACTTAGAAATTTACAAATTCTGTAGAGTGAGAAAGCCTTTGTAATCCCTTGACCATTAACCACGATCCCTAATACCTGTTTTGCTTGTCCAAATTGTTGATAGTTCATACTGATCATGCGAAGAGCTACAGGGAGACAAAGTGCCATTTCCAAGGATGCAGTACTAGATGAGCCCTGCGACCCCTGGGTCAAGGTCATAGGTGATATCAAGGGGAAGGTACTAGAGCAAGTCAAGCTCCTTGACCTCGACTTAACAAACTAGGTGTTGTTCCCACAGATGAACATAAATGTTTTTTGGAGTATCACTCCAGATGAGTTGGGAGGCATGCGGTTCTTGCCAAAGCTTGAATTTATCAATTTGTTTAACTCAACAATCATGAACCTCAAGGACTTACCGGTGTTCTCTACCACTAGAGAAGTTGTGTGGTGCACCAAGTTCCTGATCAACAGGGTGCATGATAGAAGTCTCTGGTTGGAGAGGTGGTATCCAATCCATGCCGAAGACATTCACCAGCTTACAAGACTGTCCCTCGAGGTTGATGACATGTCCAAAGGATTCCAAGGTCCCAGTAAGATCGACAAAAATAAAGGAGAGAACAACCTCTATGAAAGGTTTCACATGCAGAGGGGGGGGTGCACAACCAAAATTAGCCGATACTACTAGAGACAGTCAGGACTGGCTTCTACATCATAGCTAGCAAACTCATGAGATCATATTACAAGGGAAAATGCATGCTGGATGCATTATGAGTGGTTGATTTTTGCGCTAATGGCACTATATTCAATTGGTGTAGTTACCTGTTGGAGGAACTACTTGAAGCTTATGAAGAAGCCTAGGAGAAGGGAGGAATCTTCACATATGGATACCTCTTGCTTATGTTCACAATGATAAAGTGGACACCACCCATTGGAATACCATTGGCGTTAGCAGACAAAGGGTGCCTTGCAAAGATGTTTGAACTCTAACACTCAAAGGAGGACTCAGAGAACACAACCTTCAATAACACGACATTCTCCAAGTGGTAGAATGGGCTCATTGACGCAACACAGAGGTTGCGCATCCCACATGATCTCCTCAACTGCAATATGAGGAACATCACCTTCAGCATGAACTGGCACCATACGTTTGTATGTACAAGGCATGCCAATAGGGAGGAATTCCATTCAAGGATGTTTCCATTCTACTTAGATGAGGAGGACTTTGACAAGGAGGTAATGTTGTGGCTTGGATTTAAATGCAACCCACGCAATTCAGGGATGCACTACATTTTTCCTGTCGAGCTACAGAAGAAGAAAGACAAATAAGAAGGGGTGGGAACAAGCTCAAGCTCATAGGCGTAGAAGAAAGAAGCTCCAACATAGACATAATATGAGGAGGAGGAGGAGATGCAGCCACTAGAGAGGAAGAAAAGAACAATGTCAATATTCTCATAGTTGGCAGAGAAATCCTTGTTTACATGTAAGGATGTAAACGAGATCCTGAGAGTTGAGTTCATTAAAGAACCAGTTTCTAAGAATTTCAGAAAAGAGGTCTCACTAAACAAAGTTCTGAACCACCAACCCCTTTCATCCTCCGTTCCCCGCACTTGCTTAGTGGACCACGCAGCCCCCATCATCCATATTTAGGACAAACCTGAGCCTGACACTCTTCCATCTAGCATAATCACTAAGCACCCTCCATCACCACCACATACCTAGTATCCACCCCTAGAAACCACCAATCCATCCCAAACTATTGATCCAGAGCTGATGTAGTGTGATCCCCTAGATCTACCTAAGCTAGAACTCTTAGAAAAAATACCAGAGTTACCTAAGTAGAGACCAAAAATTCCTAGTCCAAATCCACCATTACAAGAGCAGAGACTGTAGCTCACTAGTTTGAACCTTGACACCCAGGACCAATAGATTGTGCCTTTTGTGCAGCAGAAGTAGACTCAAATGGTAGAGGAGACGCAAGCTCAAAGCCCCTAGAAAATTTCCTCAATGACCAAGTTTGAGGGTGCCCTAGGAAGAATAACTTTGGAAGAGAAGTGATACAAAGAGAAGGAGCTACCATAGGTTCAAAAGGAACCAGAGTCAAAATTCAAGAAGAGCACAACATCCACACAGGAACAGATGGAGTTGGTTCTCCAAAACCCTCAGTAGTGCGTAGAGTTGACACAACTATTCCTAGCCATAACAAAGGTTCTGACACTCCTACAATCAACATTTAGGTTGAGGCTTGCGACAGGACCGTGAACAAGAGAGGAGGAGGTAGAGACCCCCTATTGGCACAAGGGCAGACTGAGGGTTCAACTCCAAGAGCGCACCAACAAGCCCTAACTACTGGCCCTTTCAGCAACCCCTACGAAGAAGATACAGTCTCACCCGAAGCAGTTATGAGGGGGTTGTAGGACAGAGATGTCTACAACCAAAGAGAATATCAAGTGGATCTAACACAAGAACAACAAAACATTCATATATCACTCATCAAATTAGATCTACTCTGCACATCTACTTATTAGATCTAACACAGTAATGCAATTACAGTATATCAATGAAAGAGACAGAATATCAATCACACACAACACAAAATATATGTGGTTCACCCTCTCTCTAGGGCTACATCCACATAATTGTGCTATATTATATTTTAGTAAAACATACAATGCTTATCTGCACTCTTAGCTAGTAGATATCTTCTTTTCTCCTCTCTTTCTCTCCCATCCCTGCACACCCAGTTGTAGGGTTGATCTTCACACCCAGCTAAAGATATTACAATACGAGAAGGCTCTCACACTCAACACTTCTCTCTATCTCCACAATAGTCTCTCACAACAATCAGATCGATCCCTAGCAACAATGACAACCTATCTTGATACCAACCAATGAAAACCCGACCTAGGTCCTCTTGACCTCTATTTATACATTAAAATCACTCACCGACATCCTTAGGTCAAAACTTAGGTGTCCAAAACCATACATACCAAAAACCTAGGTGTCTAAAACCCTAGGTGTCTAAAACCCTAGGTGTCTAAAACCCTAGGTACCCTAGGTGTCTAAAACCCTAGGTCAACTTGACCCATATTTTCAAGGCTTCACTAGCTTGTCTTTCCTTCATTCTCGTGCGGTGCTCCAAAGAATCCAATAGTGTTTTTCTCCACTTACTGACTCATTCACGAACCTTCTTTATTTTTTATTTGTCATTATCAATCACCTCATCCAATGACTTTCATTCTCGGGCTTCGCTCCATATTTTCTGCTCTTTTGTTCACTTCGACCCAATAACAGTCATTGTGTCTTCTGCACAATTCAAATTCTCCCTTTTCTTCCTTGATCTTCTCTTTCTTCCATACCCAAGAGCCAATAGGCCCCCAAAACTCACTTGTGACTCGTCCCAAGTCACTTCATATCTGAGCTTCCTATTTTACTTCAACTCCAGGCTACACAGTGAAGCCTTTGGATTCTTCTCTTTGAATCCTCTCTGTCCCTTGTGCAGACTATCTTTTCTGTTTCTGGTACCTAGTTTCAAATGTACCTGGTATCTAGACCCTTTTCTTTATGCTTCTATTGAGAGTTACGAGGTAGCTGGTTGTCATAGTACAACTTTAGTTGACTCCAATTCAATAAACCTTCCTTCCATTCTCCATTCAGGGTCTTCAATTGCGCAACCTCTCCCTCTATAACATAAACGATCTTGTATGGCCCTAGACAATGCGTTCTGAACTTCCCAGGATGTTTGATGAACTTACTATCATATATGAACATAAATGTTTTTTGGAGTATCACTCCAGATGAGTTGGGAGGCATGCAGTTTGTGCCGAAGCCTGACTTCATCAATTTGTTCAATTCAACCATCATGAACCTCGGGGACTTACTAGTGTTTGGAACCACTAGCAAAGTTGCGAGGTGTACCAAGTTTTTGATCAACATGGTGCACGACATAAGTCTATGGTTGGATAGGAGATATCCAATCCACGCAGAAGACATCGACCAATTTACTGGATTGTCCCTCAAGGGTGAGGACGTGTCCAAAGGGTTCTAGGGTCCCAACAAGAACTATAATAAGAAGTGGGAGCCGAGGATATATTATAGGTTTCACACACAGAGGGGGGGGCACATAACCAAGATTGACCCCATACTACCCGAGACGGTCAGGACTGGTTGCTACATCATAGCTAGAAACGTTATGAGGTCATACTACAAGGGAGAATACACACTGGATGCTTTATCAGTGGTAGAGTTTTGTGCCAATGGAATTGTCTTCAACTGGTACAAGTACCTATTAGAGGAATGCCTTGTGGCTTGCGAGGAATCCTAGGAGAAAGTTGGTACTTTCATTTATGGATACTTGTTTCTTGTTTTCAAAATGCTCAAGTGGAGGCCACCCGCCGGAAGACCGTTGGCGCTCACAGATAAGGGGTGCTTAACGAAAATGTTTGAGACTTGGAATTCAAAGGAAAACTCAAAGAACATCACCTTCAACAAAATATGAGACTTGGAATTCAAAGGAAAACTCAAAGAACATCACCTTCAACAAAATAACGTTCTCCAAGTGGTACAATGGGATAATTGATGCAACACAGAGATTGCACATTCCTCAACAACTTATTAACTGCAATACATGAAACATAGCATTCAACATGAACTGACACCATACATTTCTGTGATCGTGGTATGCCAGTAGGGAGGAATTCCACTCATATATGTTGTCATTCTATTTGGACAAAGAGGCCTTTGACAAGGAGGTGATGTCGTGGCCTGGAGTCAAATGCAACCTACGTAAGTTGTTGATGCACTATGTTTTACCAGCTGAGTTGCTTAAGAAGAAAGGTTGGGAAGCAGGGGTAGGATTGAGCTCAGGCCCAGAGGCACAAAGCTAATGGCTAAGAAAATTAGTATGGGGATTTCCCCAAGTACAGTTCTGAAACCCAAACCCATCTCATCAATTGTCCCCTGTACTCGCTTGGCGGCTTGAGCGTCCCACATCATACATAACCAGGATGACCCTGAGCCTAACACCGATCCATCCACCATCATCACTGAGAAATCTCCATCACCACCACAACCCTAGTCTCCACCTCTAGAAACCAACATTCCACCCCAAACCACTGATCCAGAACCCATGCAGCTTGATCCCCCAGAAATACCCAAGTAGAGGCAAGAACTCCATGGTGCAAACCTAGAAACACTGGAGTAGAAGCTACAACTGACTGGCCTGAACCTTGAATCCCATGACTAGCATATTGTAGTCTTTGTGTCGAGTAAGGATGTTCCATCTTCGATGGAGATGAAAAGAATCGAGAAGTCGCAAGTCTGAAGTCCCCATCACACTGCTGCAACAACTAAGGTTGAGAGTGTTACGGGTAGCACAACCCAGGAAGTGGAGGTCCACAAAGAAGTAGAGATACCTGAGGGCCAGAAGGAACCAGAGACAACTTTAGGGAAGATTTCAATGTTATCACAGGAATAGATAGAGCTATTCCTCCAAAACCCTTAGTAGTGTGCATAATTGTTGCCCTTAGTAGTGTGCATAATTGTTGCAACTCTGCCTGGCCAAAATGAACATTTTAACATTCCTACCACTGACATTGAGATTGAGGCTTGTGCTAGGACTGTCTACAGGAGAAGAGGAGGTATAGACTCTCTCAGAGCACTCAACCTCGAGTGGAATTCCACTGCAGGTTTGAGTACCCAGGGATTCCACCCCTTCTCCCACTAAACTAGCACATTGGCCAACAATGCATCTAGTTGGAGTGATCAGGGCCTCAACTAATCAACTTTCGTCACATCAAAGCCTCCACAATAGAATCTGAGTGGAGCTCTTTGGTCACATCCAAACCCAAGGGATGTATCATAGATGTGACCCAAAATTTCTTCGTTGAGGCATCACTCCTTGTCAGGAAATGGCAAGATAAAGTTGGGAGTTTCCAGGAAGTCAGAAAGTGGGCCTTAGCATTGGTCCCAGAGTTGGGCCCTTCGTTTGAAGAAGCAGTGGAAAAGAAAGAGAAAGCAAAAGAGGAAGGTAAAGTGGAGAATAAAGTTAAGAGAAAGAAATAGTTACTCCTAAAAGTTGTGAAAGAGCCAAGTATCTCACTCGAGGGAGAGCCAAGTATTTGACTCAAGGGTGAGCCAATTACTTGACTTGAGGGTGAGCCAAGTACTTGACTTGAGGATTGTGGTCAAAGCCTGTTGGGCCCCTCATTTTTGGATGTGAAGATGCACAACAAGGACTACAGTCCCATTTTTGGCTTAGCATGCATTGCACAAGCTACAAAAGAAGTTGGACAATGGAGTGAGGAAAAGTAATAGAAATCAGTTGTAGAAAAGGACAACACAACACAAGAAAGGAAAAAGCAGTTACAACAGAACAAGAAAGCATGAGAGCCCAAAGCCAAAACATCCCAATCAGCTTATATATATGAGATGTATACTATGGTAAAAGGGTTATTGAGTTCTCTCTCTCAGCTCTAGGTTCTTGTTCTTGATATGTTGAGTTTTGTTGTTGTTAAGAAATTATTGTACATGTAATCTGTATTTTGGTTCTGGGTAAATAGAGATCTACAACATGAGTCCAGAGTCAGAACTCTCTAACAGAGTACCAAGATGTATCTCTGAGATTGTATTCGATAAGTTCTGAAGATAATAGATGAAGAAGGACCCGAACTTTTGAAATATAATGTGTCATACTATGTTTATGATTATGCATTGTATCTTTACAGTACTTATTTATGTTTAATAAGCTCAATATGATGTCTCTGTGTATGAATGCTTTTCGAAAATTAATTATCTTTAGTTCTTGTATGCATGAGTCCATATCTGATCTATAATTGGTCTATTTCACGCAAGATCATGGTGAGTCTTGAAGGTTCTGCGAACCCACCCAAGTATTCTCCTTGCCCTTACCTATCCTTCTGTCTTGGTTGCGCTTTAGGTGAGACTTATTCTCTTCAGAGGAGATGAAAATTCTAGCACTCTAGACTACATGGTACCTTTTGTTGGTAACCTTAGAAGGACCCTGGTATGATCAATTCCACGCCAAATAAATGGTTTTGTTGCCATGTCCTTTGTTAAAAGGGAACCTGTAGGGATAATGCTCTAATAGATTCACAAATCTAATATTCACCAATGGTGGGAGAGAAATTGTGACATTTTCATATGGAAATAAGCAGAGATGAGAGGAAAATATATGAAATATACATGGGAGGTAGTCTTTTACTCAGAAAGATTGAGCGACCAGTATGAGATATTCTGGGTTAAGTTCCCATAAGAAATTTTCCACTGGATAGATAG
>CBVK0100189419.1:0-13941 GCA_900067695.1 Picea abies | reverse complement strand
AAATTTCACTTTTTCTAACTTATTCTTTTCTTCAATTAGACCTCGTAGATTGATTCAACTCGTCCAAAGCTTTATACGACTGTAACCATGCTCAATTATGAACTCTGAATCAAAGTTACCACCTTCCAAAGTTTTTGGTCTCACCAACATCTATTCCACATGGACTCCACGTGGCACCCTTATACACATGCTATCAAAAACCTCCCATTAGAGTGATTTCACTTGGGAGTACTTTGTAGACTCTGACAATTGAGTTTGATGACATCCACCTCCGACAGATTAGATGGTTTGGGTGATCTGATAATCTGTGGCTCTTATTGCATTGGGATCCTTAAATTGCATGATATTTAATGGCCTTTCCCATTCTAATCAAACTCATGCCGATGGATCCCAAGATATATTGAAGACTGTCGTGCATCATGGCCACTCTCCGATTGATGGCCTAGATTAATCCTCAGAGTGTTCATATCGGGGTACTTCCTCATTTGGAACCATGACCCACTCTGATTGGCACCCCCTCTGATGAATGAATAAGATCGATCGTCGATAGATTTGAAGAATAAGGTTTAGGAACCTGTCCTCGAGGTATGTTTTTGACATAATTCCATGTTTGACCCTTCCTTCCATTCACATGATTCCATGTGTCCTCCTTTGAACACACTGGCACTCTGCGTGCGTCATCACTCCACTCCTAAATCTGTCTAGATGGGATCCTATGTGGCATCCCATTTGACACCCAAGGCATGTGTCCTTACCCAAATATGCCATCTAACTTGACACGTAGCACTCAGACCATGTCACCTATTTTTCTCTCAAGATGCCCAACACCTTGACACATGGCACAGTCTCTACCTGACACA
Source organism: Picea abies (assembly GCA_900067695.1). Lineage (NCBI taxonomy): Eukaryota > Viridiplantae > Streptophyta > Pinopsida > Pinales > Pinaceae > Picea > Picea abies. The sequence continues at coordinate 13,081 of CBVK0100189419.1, read as the reverse complement.
TGGACCCTCCACATGGATTGTCGTGGTGTAAACGTCATTACTTATTACTAGTAATTCCTCCCAGGTGATGAAACCTCTCCTCTACATATTGGATAAATGATGCCATCCCTGCCAGTAAGCCATCACACTCCTCTTGGACTTGCCCAGGTGAGACCCACAATATGGAAAACTGATAATGCTTCTTGGCCTCATTGATCTACGACCACGATCTCTCCTCAGATCCTTCCTTGTTAGAGTTCCCTAGCCAAGGCCATTCCGACGAATCCTCAACGATCAATGTTTGTGATCTCTGGTCTCACCCTCTGATGGATCTAATGGTTATTGATGTCCCTTGTTTTGAAACTCCACACGAGTCTCTGTCCTCAAATACTATGATGCTTGCATGTTTGATTAACAGTCGTGATCTATCCAAGTGCTCTCCGATGGATCCGACGGTTGTTAACGATATGAATCCTTTGAACATGCCCCTACAGGCTTCATGATAAATCAACGGTTGGTATTCATTGAGATCACCTCGATCAATGATTTTGATCATCCCTCAAAGTACTTCTCGTCGGAGTTCATTCCCCTGCTGGGTTACCTCTCACTTCGATAAGAACCCCTTCGATGAACGGTCGAGATCTCTTCCAGCACTGGAATCAATAACTAGGATTTACAACGATCACCTAACAATTATTCTTCCCATTAGGCCCACTCTTATCCATCATCCACTCAACTGATAACACATGTTGTTCCAGGGACACACTTTCTTCCATGCTAGCACTCCCAGTCATCATGACGTCTCTGTGATGTCACTTCCCCTTTTTTCCTAGTTGATACATTACCCATGACAATATATAGATGATATTTCATCCCAAATGGTCTCTGATCGATGACCAATATTTCTCCTTAGAGTCTTCCCATCGGAGTGGCTCCTTCCGCGATCAACGGTCATGATTCTTTGGGGAAAGAACATGGGTTTTCTTATGTTTAAGAGTCCATTCCAGGATTTCGCTGGTTTGAAAACTATCCAATAATTTTCAACACGTAGTAGGCCTTCCAACGTCTACAAAAACCTTCCCAATCTAGCTAAGGCTCTCATACCTCACCATTTTACATGGAGAATTTACCTCTAGTGACCTATCCATATAAGGACAGGGGTATATCCAACCCGAGTTGTACAAGGTTTCGCTAAATCACAACTATGAAACCCGTATTTTAAGTGGAATACTTGTATACAAATAGGAGTATACAACATCTCAACAATAAGTGTATATATATGGGCATATATTTGCAACTAAACATGCTACATAACACATATTAATTACATAGACTCTACACATGCACATATTGCACAATCTTAGGCATTTTTGGCAACAAATGTACAAAATAATAATTCCAAAAGCCATTACTCATGACCGAAATGTATAATTACCAGCTCCTCTACAAATCTAATAGTAAAATGCTCGAGGATAATTTCAACAATAAATACCCATGACAAAAAATATATAAATACAATCCCCGTGCAAGTTTAACAACAACACATTGGATATAGATAACATAGTAAATATCCATTAAAAGGAATACATAATTATTCATATAGGAATTTAGACAAATACATGGTGAACCACTTATCTGATATAAATAGCCACCGATTGCATGAATACCTCTGACTTTCCTCCCAACCTTAGAGTCTACTACCAACAAATTGACAATAGGTAACCTCTAAGCTAGGTATCAACTCCATTTGGAAAAAAGGGACTCCTATCCCAGGCTGAGTTTGCTAACAACAATAATGTTCAGATTCAAGTGCCAATTCCAGCCAACTATAGTCTCTAATTTCTCCAAATGCTTGTATCACCCAGGGAGTGTGCCCCATCGACTGCCCCACTTCCCTTCTAGGCTTCAACAACAAGCTGTAAATGAAGCTGTCTCTTATACACATCTCTGATGGCGCGGATGTGTATAAGAGACAGCTTCCCTTCTAGGCTTCAACAACAAGCTGTAAATGAAGTATCTGAGCCCTGTAGCTGCAAATTGCACTTTGGGAAATCAATTCCTAGCCATTCTCTCACTTGAAGAGAATGCTTATGGGCCTAGTGAACTGCCTCTTCAACAACACTTCTACCAGCTGGAGAGAAGGCTCATGGGTATGAAAACCCACTTCATCAACTATCCATAGTCCTGCCAACTCTCCTCTTCATTCCAACTTGCAAAAAACACTCGTTACAGGAAGCTTCTATCTCTCCAGTATGGCGATGGATAGTAGCAGGCATGAATGGTAGATGGAAGTAGAGTACGAATGGTGACAACAACTGAGAGTGATCCTCTCCACCCTCGTGAAGATGTTGGTTAGCCTCCCTGAATTTTTGGAGAGAATGAATGAATGATGGGGTAAATGCACTCAATTTTTCCATTATAATTGCATGTTTATCCTATGACACTTGTCATCGCATGCAACCCCTTTTAAACCCACTTGTTAATTTGTTCCCTCCTCTTGGGAACTTAGGATAACATAATGCATATGTATCCATAAATTAGGCTTTTCAAAAATATTATTATAATATTCTCTTGGATTAAACGCCCTAGGATTATGCAAGTCGGAAAGCCTTGTGGCTTCGATAGATCCTTTCAGTGCTTGGATTCCAACGACAACAACTGACCACCCTCTGGTGCAATAGTCAGACTGCCATCAAGCTTGCCAAAGACCTGGTTCAACATCAACACAACAAACACATCGAGCTACATGTGCACTTCATCAAAAAGATAATTCATGATCAAGTTATTGAAGTGCTCTTTTGTCCTACATATGATTAAATTGTGGAAATTTTCACAAAGCCTCTTACATAAGCAAAATTTTCCAATCTTTGATCTATGTTAGGAGTTTAAGAACTTGTCATTAAGGGGGGATAAGCTCTAATTCATCCTTGCTTCTCCTAGTGTGTTACCTTTTTAAATCCTTCAATCCTATTCCAAGTTGTTCTTAAGGGGGGATGTTAGGATATTTAGACACTTAGGAGTTAGTTAATATCAACTTGGTCTAATCATGTGTCATTAGGTAAAAGTGCATTTCTCAGTGTGTTTCTTTAATATGCATTTGTAGTTATGAAATTTGATGGTCACGATATGTTCCTGACATAGAGTGATCCAGCGGTTCATATTCTCCTCGATCTTAATGGCTACATTGATCCATGGATTAACACTCGATTATTCCATGATCTCTATTTAAAGAGCATGAAGGGTCATTTGCTAATGATTGATTGTGAGAAACTCTATTGTAAATCTCTTTGTAAATTTTTATTTTGCATTAATAAATTGCTCCAAGTGGCCACATTAGTTGGAGCCGTGGATGTTTTCCTGTAGGGGTTTTACCATGTGAAAACATCGGTGTGTTGATATTTTATTTGGTTGTGTGAGAGGTTACTGAAGGTGTTCATCCTATTTTGGAATACATGTGTTGTCAAACATTGTTTTCTCGGACCTTCCACAAACTTTCTTTTAACATCACTGAAAGAATCAATGTACTCTATTGCAAATTCAATAATATATCCCTTGTTTACTCATGCAAACCAAAAATCAATGGCTCAAGTCCACTTATTGTCCAATGTCTTCAACCTCTCAATTGTGGCTTGATCCCAAACCACTAGGCGTAGAGGCCACAAGGAAGAATTGGCAGCAATTTTCCTTTTCAACCATTCATACAACAAACGAGGGAATTCAACAAAGAATGTTTGATGCATATATGTGTAAATATATTTATCTTTCCATCTCTTCACATTCACCCTCAGACCTTGAGTTTCACGCAGGGAAAACTCATGTTCTTTTTTAGTTATCTAGTCTTGAATTTCCTCTCGATATGGATACCACCTCATTTCTTTCCTTTATCATTCAATACAAGACTTGAAGGTCCCAACAACATAACCATTTGTTGGGTCATTTCATGCTTGCACACATCCTTCCTAAAGCTGGGGAGTTTAGACCTAGGGTTTGTCTAAATTTGACCAACAATAACCCCAAAGTATCAACATATCAATCTTCATCCAAGGATGAAGAAGCTCTAACCCGAGACGCAATGAGGATCACATAGAACATCTAGTATTGTGTCGAGCATGAAGGACTAAACACACATAGATCCATCTGGGTTTACATTCATACATTCCACAGCTGACAACTTATTATTATAATTATGTAAAAACAATCCAGACACATATCCAAATACACATGAGTGACACATGATATATAAAAATCATTGCGGATTTATTAGTATTTCCATTCCATTAATCACAAGCATACATTAATCAAACTATATTCAACAACAATAGAGTCTCATGTCCTCTTTAGATAATTCCGTAGATTTACAATATATTGTGCCATGCACATCCTTTTAGACTTTAGACATATGAAAGACTCAGACTTACACTCAGAAGCATTACACCATTACAATCCTATAGAGTCTTAGAGTGAGATATGTGAGCATGGAAAAGAACAAAAAATCCGTGAATGCACTAAATGAGTGTGTCACTCCATTTCAAATGCCGATGTTTCCTTTTATAGATTTCTCTACTTGAGAGCTCTATCTCTTTTAGTTCTACTCCACTTTCTCTACTGACTAACAATATCACACGCTTCTATTTCATGCCTACATTCCATGTATCCTTTATGGAATTGGGGAAATCTTAATTGCCTCGCCAACTCATCTTTTGTCAGCTTTGTGTTCCCTTGTGCTGTTGGAAATAATTATTCAAGAAGATTTCTCGATGATTCCTTTATTGATTTCAGCATATGTCTTCTTGATTTTTGGTGTTCATCCAAAATTGGACCAATGCGCATTTGATAGACCTTGTACTTGGCATGCAATATCAAAATTTGTTCCGACACACACTTCTTGTCATTCTTTGTGCATTAGCTTGGGTGCACACAACTTCATTTGCATGTGCATGTGATTTTAATCGAAAACTTTGGGTGATAACACCAGGTAACAACTCCTAGGGAAAACCTCTTCCCCTCTTATTGAGGATAGAACCCAATTTAAACCCTAGATTCTTTATAGGACAATGCCAGATCAACAACAGATATCGAAGCCATTTCAACAATTTAATCATAATGAGCTCAACATTTCATTAATGAGAATAGAATCTCAGTTCAGAGGATAACACTCCATACCATAACCACATGAGCTAGACCCAATTGACTAGTAACTAGATAGCCTACAACACCTCCCGATAATAAACCATCTACTTGCAATCCTCCTGGAGACAATTCATTTTGAAATAATTGCATGAAATATTCAAATGTTAACCTTTAAACTTAAAATAGATAGTATGGATTACTGATATGAAATGGATTTGAACCAATAATGGACAAGACTTAGTACCAATACCTATAAGACACCATTAAAAACAAGAAAGGTTATGCAAGACAATGAAAGTATAAGTTGAATAAGACAAACAAAGTTGTGAGAGAAATGTTAAAAAAATATAATTAAATGATAATAAAACGAATAGGTAAGAAGGCTAAGGAATGGGAAGTAAAGAGCCATGGATGTTGGCCTTCCCTTACCCCCCTATCTCTCCCTATTTCTTCCCTCAATCTTATCTCCAATGGTATTTTTTTGTCCAAGCAGGAGAGGAGAGCATTGTACTCATTTTCCCATTTGGGTTCCAAGGTAAAATAATTGTGTCCTTTATGTGATTGGTGTCTATCATTCTAGACTTAATTTGCATGGGTGCATGGTTCCTGGTTAAATTACATTCTTTGTCCATGGTGTGGAATATGAGAAAATATTCACTATGAGTTGCATATGTAATTATTATTCCAGTCGTAATGAGGAATTAAAAATTATACCTTTGTTAATTGTGTTTAGAAACTATTTTTCTAATAATAATTTGTGAGAGACATCAACTATAATTTTTCGACCTTCCATTTTACCCAACTTGTGAGATCAATGGATGTGATCATCTAACATTTGGAAAAATTCCCAAAAATGGTTTTTCTCTCTCAGGGTTGCTCTCTTTGGTTGAGCATTTTTACCCTTAGCTTGGTCGATCCTTTAATTTACGAGAGATATTCTCCCACATCTGGACAATCATTCTTTTGCAAGGTGAAATTTGTAGAGTTGAGGCTGAATTCATAGTGGTACATGATGTACGGACTTGAAGTAAGTCGTGCTTTACCCCTAGAATGAATTAATTGCCTAATTGTTTAATCAAATTGTTAGGGAAAATTATTGTTTGATGGATCAATTGGTTCCATTTCTATATTGTGCTCTCTCAACCTCATGCCCATATGATGATCGTACATGTCGTACATGGACAAGAGGAGCTAGCTGGTCGAGGGAAGTTTCTTCTTGTTGCTAGTTGCTCCATTCATTGTTTATTTGCTTCCCAACGCACCTCTACCTCGTCTTCATGCTGTATAAGATGCCCATGAATTGTATAAGATGCCCATGAATTTATTTTGTTGTCTAACAACTCCTATGCCCTAAACCCTAGCTTATGGGCGTTCCAATAATTGCTAGTTTTCCTCTAGATATCCCACACTCATTTACTTTTGCAGTTTATGATGTCCATGCCCTAAACCTAATTCCTATGCATTCATTGGAATCTTTTCTGTTGTCCTGACATTCCACCATTCACCCTTGGATAAATTATGCTACTTTCGCCTCATCTCCACTTGGTCAGGGTATAAAATTTGTTTTGGGTGTACTCCAAAAACACTAGACATATTCCCCATAGCCCACATGTCTCATGATCAAGTTGGATATTAAACCCTATGCTAGCTTGTGTAATAATGCTTCTCATTAGGAGAGTTGGCCATGCTTCCTAAAGTTGGGGAGTCCGAGATGTGGTCTTACAACAAGTGAATAGAAACACAAGTTAAGGACGTGTCCTTCAAATATTTTGTTAAATGGTATGCGATAGAGAATTCGATGAATGATAATGATGCCATTTATTACTCTTGGAGCATTCTCTTCATTGTTTAATGTTAGAAGGTGTTATTACTATTGTGGGAGCAACATATCCTTGTTGTAAATGGGTTGACCTCTGATTGATGAAGTATTTATTATGTGGTCTTATATTGGAAACAATTGCCAATTGGAATGATGTATATAAAAATATATATTTATTTTTTGTTGGAGTATTAAAGGAGAGGTGCAGGTTGGTGTTGAATTTACCAGTGGCGTTTGGCTACCTTAAAGGATGGTCCAAGCCCCAAACCAAGGTTCTCATTCCATTATCACCTAATTAAATAATGGATATTGGAAAATAGGCTATGTTAAGTTATTAGAGAGAGAGGACTAGAGATTTGATTTTTTTTATTGGCCTAATTTTCATCACCATTACTAGCTATTGGATGTGTGCAAGCTACATTGAGTGAATAAATTTCTCATCAGTTTCTCATCAGGAGAAGAGGAAAGGTCCATGAGCAGGGAAGAAGATAGAGGATAGGTAGCCTCTAGAAGACAAAAAGCTCCATGCAAAACTTAGAGACAAAATTGAGATAGAGACAATAAATATAATTCCTCGCAGGGTCCATGTTGGTGAAGCGAGTGGGCTATAAGTACCTCGATTACAGATTAGATGGTATCAAAGAAGTTTCATCCTTGACTTAGACACTGTTTCTAGAACAGTTAACAAAATATTGTAGAGCTCAACATGGGTAAAGAAAGCAAAAATAAGTTGGAAGAACTGTGGGCTAGAAATGCTCATATTTGAGAAGAGAACAAGAGCTTGAAAGAGCAGGTTTAGACGTTCACCAAGATCATGGTAGATATGGAGAAGCACATGGATACCTCTACCAAATTGTTTCCATTTCTCAATAATAGTTTTGAAGAACATTAGTACAACCTCACAACAATGATGAAATATTGGGACAAGCACATAGCATAGATTGCACACCTTGGTGAGAAGGTCATCTAATTGGATAGATGGAAAGAAGATAGGTTGATGCATATGTTGGCACAACTGCAACAAGAGTTGGTAGATAAGGAGGAGGCCTTGGAGAATCTTCAAGCAAATGTTCAGGAGAACCTGAAAGCAAGGTCACCATCCATTTCCACTTCCTCAACCAACACCATGACTGAGACCATTTTGGTAAGCTCATCGTTCGTATGCATCCCTCAAGAGCAGCTTGGTGAATTTGAGAAGCATACTAGCGGCAATGGTTCCAATATCTTAAGGAAAATGGGCTATGATGGACAAGGGCTAGGCAATAGAAGACAAGGCATCTTGAGCACCATTGTAGCTATGCCAAGGGATAAGCATGAAGGCCTGATATTTGATGGTAGAAGTGAACATTCCATCGCCATGAAGACCATTTTGATGAAGGAAAAATACATGCTAGAGTTGGTCTGCTCATTAGGAGAAGGAGCATCAATAGCAAGTGAAGGTGGTAGCCCACTACCAACTCATACTTCTTATGGAAGATTGAAGGAGGGAAACAATGAAGAGAGTTCACAAACTCAACCTACACCTACACTTAGAGAAGGAAAAAAACCAATGAGCGAGAAAAAGAAGAAGAATAATACCATGAGGCCTATGTCAAATAAGACATTTATTTTTGTCATTTTTGCAAGAAGAGAGGCCATACCATAGACAATTGTTTGTACATAAAGACATGCTCACATTGTGGAAAGAAAGGCCATCTTGAGGCATCTTTCCGAGAGAAGAAAGACACATGCCATAGTACATATTGCTTCCAGAGGAGCGATGTCAAGAAGGCTTCTACAATCCAACCACAAACACAGAGCCACATGGAGAGGAGGAGTATGTTAAGAAGTCCTTGTAGCAACAACAATAACTTTTTCCACCATTGCAATTTGAGTGGTCACTAGGAAGCAAAGTGTTGGCGACTTCATCTAGAGCTTCACCCCATAAACCACATAGCCAAGAGAAGGGTGTGGAGAGTGAATATTGAAGAAGATGAAGAGATTTCTGCATCTCTAGTCCAAGTGACAAAAGTTTTCCAAGGAGAGATAACAACAAATAAGAGCAACAAAACAAACAAGAAGGAAAATAGGTTGATGTTGAGAGCAACCACAATCTAATTCTTATTTCTAGTATTGCATTCAAAGAACCCCATCTTAGAGTTGTGACAGAGAATGGTGCACATAGTTCAAAACCTCAGAGGATTTCTTGAGAAATCCATAGTGTTATTGCAAGCATGTGCAAACACTTAAGAGTTTTTTCCATTCCAGGAAGCAACCGATCCTAGCTGAAGAAGGTGACCACACTTCCTTTCATAGGACTGATATGTGATTGCAACATGTTGGGATCACACTAAATAAGATGAAGAACATTTGACTTGGATTCATGACTGCCAAGATGGATTGTCTCCTAGGCAAAGAGGGAGATGGGAATGCATTTTGAGTCCAAAGTTCATATCTGGAGATTTCTTAAAGATGAGAGTTAGTGAGAATATTTTTTTTCATTGTGGGAACAACTAAGCTAGAACAAAATCTAGAGCCATAGCCGAGGACTAGAGCTAGTAGCCAAAGACACGAGCCAGAGCTAGAGCCAAAGCCAACAACCAAAGAAACAAGCCAAAGCCAGAGCCAGATTTAGAGCTATAGCCATGAGCCAACGTCAGAGAAACATTCCAAAGAAGGAGCCATGCTCCAGAGAAGCAAACACCAATGATCTAGATTGGTTTCCTTGAGGTTTTGGAGATAAAAAAGACTCTCAATGGGGAGGTTTTATCCCAAATGGATCCGAACCAAGAATGGAGAAGTCTTAGTACTAGTACCTATAAGACACCATGACAAACAAGAAATCTTATGCAAGACAATGCAAGTGTAAGTTGAACAAGACAAACAAATGTGTGAGAGAAATGTTAAAAAATAATAATTAAATGATATGAAAACGAATAGGTGAGAAGGATAAGGAATGGGAAGTAAATAACCATGGATGTTGGCCTTCCCTTACCCCCTAGATCTCCCTATTTCTTCCCTCACTCTCATGCTCAAATGGTCTTTTTTTGGCCAAGGAGGAGAGGAAAGCATTATACTATTTTTTCCATTTGGGTTCGAGGGTAAGATAATTGTGTCCATTATGTGATTGACTACTGTGTCTATAATTCTAGATTTAATTTGTATGGGTGCATGGTGTTGGACAAATGGTTGTCATTGATGTTGTTGCATAGTTAGTTGTCATTGATGTCAGCAAGTAGTGGTTGTCATTGATTGTAACACCCCGTTTCCCCCAGTCTGTAAAAATAACTATATTGGTCAAGAACTATGGCAAACTCAAAGATGTGAATGTTTTATTTGATGGACCTTTGTATAAAAGGTCGATGAATGTAAATTATGTTATGAATATGTGTTGCACGACTGCTAGGGAGGGGATGTGCTAAAAGAGACCATGATGGCTAATGAGAGGTGGTGGAAGGGACCTGGAATGGTTGCATTAACTTCCACCGAGCCAGTACCATACTGGTTTTTACTTGCTCAAAGACCAAAGAAACTCTTTGACCCTGGAATGGATTTCTCGTCAGATTGGTAGGTGGGGAGGCTCCTCAAGAGTTAATGAGGGTATGGGGGTGAACCGACCATCCGTAAAATCTCCCAGACCTGACCACAGAAGGGGAAATTCGTGCCACACACAATCTTGCAGAGAAAAGGCAAGAGAGGAAGTGTGGTAAGGGGTATAGAGAAGAGAGTGCGCGTGATAGGGATCACAGAAAAATAATTGGAGAAACTCTGGAAACACAGGGAGTTATGAATAGAGGAGAAGGAGAATAACCTTCATCCGAGATTATTTTTCTGTATCAGGAGAAGGAGAGTAACCTTCGTCCTTGGATTCTGTTGAGCTGGAAGTAGGAGATTGAATCTCAAAGCATCGCGGTCTAGCTCGGGGGTGGCCAGTGGTAAATCCATTTGGAGTCACTGAGCCTACGGTTGGGTGGAAACAAGCACCCTTCTCAGCATTCGTGTCACACCTGGTGTTTCTGATAAGTATTTTATGCCTTGTATTTTGAATTGTATATCATGAATACATGCTCATGATTATACGCCCATAATGATTTATGTGTGGAATAATTATTTCCATTATTTTAGACTGGAAATAATGGATGCATGTGTATACTTACATGCCATAGTTGGCCTCTATACAAATGATTAAGTCTAGGGCATGGGTTCACTCCACTGAGAATTGTCTTGTGTGCTTGATTTTCGTAATATTCTAGGAAGGCTCCTTGAGAGTACTCTTCCCTAGGAATTACCTCATAAACCTTGGAACCGTACCGAACCTTTACCCAGAGACTCAACTAAGATCAGGGACAATTTCCAAAGAACCGTTTGAAGGTTCATGTGATCCGGGTCTGGAAACTTTATGCAAGAAAGAGTAGCTCTCTAAGGTCTCAGAGTCATGGGAGTTTGAAGCTCCGAGAGGTTGAATTTCGTGATTCAATCTCAAAAAGGATAGCAAGTGCAATTATAGAAAGGGAGTATTCCATCGTTTAGCAGATGAAGAGTTAGGATCCTTTCAGAAATACCCCAAATCTGTCAGGGCCAATGGATCTAGAGGAGGAGCACAGGCATTAATTCCTCAACCCCTTCAAACTTCGCAAGTAGCGATGGGGTCTAGGACCATAGAACCAAGGATCTATCAGAGTTATTTTGACTGTCGATCTTAACCTTGGCATAGGTAGGAGAATGGACTCGAAAAAGTCCTGAAATTCCTGAAGAAATGATTCCAATTATCAAAAGAGATTACCCCATCATTTGGTTGACGAATGGTCATAATCCTTTTGGAAGTACCTCAGATCTATCAAGGATGACAGATCTAGAGGAAGAGCGCAAGCGTTAACACCTCGACTCCTTCAGCCTTCGCAAGTAGCGATGGGATCCAAGACCGTAGATCCAAGGATTCTTCGGAGCTCTATGGACCGTCAGATCAGGGGAGGCTCACAACCATTAATCCCATACATAAATTCCTATATCGAGAATTTAGGGACTGGAGTTTTGAAAGGTAAGGAAACTCTCTGTTGTGGATTTTCATTTGTCAAAAAATCCCGGTATACAAAACCTCGAATTGGTTTAGTGTGAATAGGTTTCTGCATTTCAGCACCCGGGAAACCCAAGGGAAAGACCCCTCGTTTTCACCAGTTGCGAAATCCTGGTATACGAAACCCCAAATCGGTTTAGCATGAATAGTTTTCGGCGTTTCAGCACCCGAGAAACCCAAGGGCAAGACGCCTCGTCTTCGCCAGTCATGAAATCTTGGTATACAAAACCCTGAATCAGTTTAGCATGGATGGGTTTCGGCGTTTCGGCACCCGGGAAACCCAAGGGCAAGACCCCTTGTCTTTGCCAGTCATGAAATATCGGTATACGAAACCTTGAATTGGTTTAGCGTGAATAGGTTTCGGCATTTCGACACCTGGGAAACCAAAGGGAAACACCCCTCATTTTCTCAAGTCGCGAAATCCCAGTACGCGACACCCCGAGGTGCTTTGTGGATGAGCCCTAGGTCACCGGACAAGGTCTTGTGGTAGGAAGGAGGAGTCCCGAAAGAATCTAGACCGTCCATTTGTAGGGACACGTGGTGAAGATCTAAAGTCGCCGGGGTTCTGGAGATCGGGGAAATAGGAGTGAAGACCCCACCAAAATCCCGAAAGGAAGAATGCCAGGATTTAATATGAACTGTTGATCAAATTGATGATCTAGACCGTAGATCCAGATGATACCGGGCTTTCAAGTCCTGGAGATTCGAAAGGGAAAGGAGGAATGCTTGCGTCACGATTCCCCAAATCACGAAACCCTGAAAACATTTAGAGGATTAACACTAGGTCATAGGACTGGTCGTGTGAAAAGCGACCCAAGGGAGGAGCTAAGGATCTATTAGGCCCTTTTGGGTTTCGACATTTCTAAAGACAAAGAACAGGGGAACGCTTACATCGCGATTCCCTGAATTGTGAAAGCTAGAAATGCCTTTTTGGTAAGGCCTGTGGTCATAGCCAATGATCACATAGAGGAGGATAAGGGAAGGGATGGTCTACCGTATGCCCCATAGAAATTCAGGGATTATGTCCCTCGAAGAAAAGACAAAAAAGAAGAAGAAAATATTAGTTGTCGTAGTGGATTTGTGACAAATTGGTATCAGAG
>CBVK0100189418.1:0-13942 GCA_900067695.1 Picea abies | reverse complement strand
GCTTCCCGGAATATTCTATTCTCGTCAAGTTTACACGTGGAGGTAAATACATCCCGCAACTACCATAATATCAACAATCTGCTCTCTCATGCACTTGTTGACTTCCTCTTAAGTCTTATCTCCAATGAATTGTACTAGGAGGTTGCTCCTCCTTATTGGATCATGAGGGTTGACTCCCTCTGAAATCTAGGTCCCTCTGAGTTGGTACTTGGTGGGGTTGTCTACCTCACAACTGGTGGAGCCACATGCTCCTCATAACCGTGACTCTATGTAGCTCGAGAAACTCTGAGTATCATGAAGAATTGCATGTCTCACTACATCTTGCAAAGTATTACGAAGCCATGTTGTCCTCTTCTGGTCACTGCCACGTCTCTGGGTAGATCCAATGGCCCTTCTGGCTCTACTGACTCTTCTTGATGATCTGAAGAGTGAACAACTGAAATGTACAGTCATCCTATAGAGCCTTCTTCTCCTCACTATCAATCTTTGTGTGAAACACTCTGTATCCCACAAAAAATATCCTACTTTCCAGAAGATTCTAACTTTGTCCTTTTCGCCTTCGGTATATGGATGTATATTGTCATGTATACAACTCCATGTCTGGATAGTCTACTCCATGTCTCAAACCAAAGACCATCTAATATGTTTCCTCCTGCAACCATCACTATAGCTCCCTTTCATAGCTATCACCTATAACCTACCTGGGACAAGAGACAAAACAAAAATACAAGAATAAAAAACAAGAACAACACCTTTCTAGTGTTGTGACTGATTATTCTTCCATGGTAACCTACCTAAAACAAAACAAGAACATCTCCTAGAGGAGATTAATTTCATATTGCAAACAAGTGCATCATTAGTACTAAACAGTGACCATTTGCATAATGATCATAACAATAGTACTTGACAATAATAGGCCTCTAAAGGTTGTTGTCATAGCTAACATTTCCTTGACTCGATGCAACAAATATTAAACATGATATAAAGCAAATCAGGATACATCAATCAAACCTAGAACCTGAAGTCTTAACTGCTACTGTCCCATTTGATTTCAAGTTGTTATATGTTGTAGGAGACATCACCATTGTTGCCTCCAACTCTTGGGTTTCCTCTTAGTGTACTAGATCTAAGATCTTTTTCGATCTACTGTCACGGCTTGGACAAATGTCCTTTTGCCTGCAAATACCCTCATGATATAACTTATATACAAGTGTGTACCTATGAAATTTGTAGCACCATCCAACTAATCACAAGGCGTGCGCAACTGCAACTGGCAACTGCAACTGTTGTTGCAACTGTAACTGCAACTGCAGTGAGAAATTTCAACTTTCACCAAGTTGTAATCTGAGACCACCAGGAGGTGCGCTAGGCTAGGGCGAGTTGTTCTATGGAAAAATTAATCTCATTGTCCTCCAATAAATTTCTCAACGAGCTTGACAAGTTCATATCCATGCAGCGGAAAATCACAACAATGTATGATCTTCCTTCCAGTGATTAGACTATTCTAAAGGTAACCTGCGTTGATCCCATGTTAGATTTTATTTAAATTAGTAGCAGTAGATTTACCAGAGTATTTCGATCTTCAATTAATATTCAATAACCATATATTGGAAAGATAAGCGGGATCTAGAAGTAGATAGACAAGCACAAGAAGACATAAATATTTATCCTGGTAAAACCCAAAACTCGGGAAAAAAACCCAACCAACTTTTCTTAGAGAGAATCTTTCTAATAATACAAAACAACCATGAACAAACATTATTCGCAAGAGAAAAACTAGTAATGAAGAAACCTTGATAACAAGTACTTATCTCCTTGTTAAACCAAGAGAAGGATCCTTCAACCTTAGCACATCTCCAAGATAGGGGCGCATAAGAAGAGAGACTAGAAACTGCAAGTACCACAAAACTATTTCCTTGTGCACACTGTAGGAGGAGAGTTGTGTGTGTACAAATGAATTGAGCCCACCTTGTATTTATACTAATCCTGACGCCTTTTTCGGGCCGACTTCTTGTTTTGGGTCTTCAAATTACATTATTATTTTTCTGTGGGCCGACTTCTCTTCCTGGAAATTCTATTTCCACTTTATTATTTTCCTGTGGGCTGACTGCTCTTCCTACAAATTATATTTCCACTTTATTATTTTCCAGTGGGCCGACTTCTCTTCTAGGGTGTTCTTCAACTATTCAATGGTCTTCCTTCGACTTTCTTGGAATCTTCTTCTTCTCTAAGAGAAGTTGTCCATGAGGGAATACCTCCCGCTGCTACCAAAACATCAACAAAATTGAGCGAAACAACTTGCTAGGAGAGTATGACCTGTTGTACAGTTGTACGACTTGTCCGTACTGACTGTACGGATGTCAATATGACTCTATTTGTACGGATGTACAAATCCATATTGTACTATCTATATAAATGTACATAACTATTCCATACATTGTATGAATTGTATATGATTACTACACAGGACTGTGTGTAGCCAAAAACGTTTCTTTCTTGTCTATCTATTCTATCTCCCTCTTTGTCGCTCAACCTGTTCAACTGCTCAAGTGTTCAAGTGTGTTTGAACTCTCTATCGTGACCTATCTTTATAGTTTTAACTGAGACCAAAGTGCAAATCTATTTCTAAGATTACTCCTAGTCTAAGTAATGTATGCATGAAATACACCTTTTAGACTCAACTATTAAAAATAAGACTTTCACTTTTTAACTAAAGTGAATTACAAAATAGAATTACTTTTCGAAAATGTTATTAGTTTTTCGAAACTTACTTTCTAAAAATATCTTGAACTACTTCTCGCACGTTTACATTGAACCTGTGCGAAAGTTCCTGTCCAAGCTATAATTCTCAATAATATTTTCCCCTCTAGTGCTCTTCAATGTGGATAGAATGAACCTAATATATTGTGTGCTTTTTTAGAATTGCTTACAGAACAATACTTGGCTCCCAAGCATCTAAAGAGTAGAAAATGAACAATAGGTCATGGATTAATATATTGCCCAACCTATATGATCACTTACAACCAACTATATTTCAACCCAAGTTTGCAATTTTCCTCTTCATGGTGTTGATTTTGGTTAATTTATAGATTGGTAGGGATTGGCAATGTAGAACACAACATGAACTATGTAGAGCATGAATGTGTATGCTTCCAACAATGTTAGAGTCCATAGTAATGACACAATTGGTGGAAATGATGGTTGACATTACTTTTGACTAGAGGAATGTAGGACTCCTATTATTCCCATAATGATTGTACTCAACCCATGCTCGCATAACTATGTGAGAAGACTTCCCCCACCAACCTCTTACATGCATCCAATGATTAATTGATAAGTCAAAGAAGGTGTATGGCTTCCTTTAAGGAACATGGTAGAAAGAGATGAGTTCTAATACTAACACTTGGCAATAGAGGATTTATTTTCCCATAGGCCCCCTTTCGTCTTCCCTCTAGTGGAATCATAGCCCCTCTTGTGGTCTATGTAGCCATCTTGGACCATTATATATTACATTACATCTTTAATATTTACATAGCTTTATTTTTTACCATTCTAGCCTACCACATGGTCCATACAAGTATACTTACATCATACATGTCTAGCCATTCACTAGTGAAACCTTGGCCTCAAGCCCCGTACTAGAAATCCATACTGTCATATTTACAATATTTACATAATCTGATTTAATACATCCCAAAAGTCAAAACTTGGGTATTACAAGTGGTATCCAATGTGGAGAAAGCTCGATTCTTGCCACCAAATTTCCACACCTATCCCTAAGCTCCTCCCATTCTTCAAAATCTTTTTCATTCATTCTTAGCGCACACTTCATTACCAAAGTCATAGATTTATCCACTCTTATGCCATAGCATGTTACATGAAAGCTTTTCTTTATCCCTCCCTCCATAGTGTTGTCGCACAACACACCATTCAACAAAGGGGGTTGGTTCTCGTTAATGATCAATGAGGGCATTTAGGCTAAGCTAAGCAGGTACAACAATTTAGTTATGGATTGGTTGTGTTCACTATTCAAATGCCAAAGCATAATAAAGAGATCTTTCAAGAGCTTTCTATAAGGCTTTTCATTAGGGGTGTTTGGTCTCTATTAGGCTATGAAGCAATAGTAGCCAAATTTTGCCTGTGGAAAGTCCGTAACCCCAAACTATAGGCCCACATTAACCAAGTTTCTCATAACAACTACAAATGAACTGCATCACCAGCCAAACTAGAGTAGCTTCATGTAGCTCCTTCTATTGACACTCGGCTTATAAGATACTCTCAAAATAGCACTCACCTAGCTCAACCATTCCATTGTTAGTTCTCCAAGATCCTATCACACCATTCGATCTGGGTTAGAAATCCCAGGTCTTGGATTTTATTCTTAAGGTCACCATTATTAGTAGCATGGCCATATTTTTTTATCGGGCAACGCCAACAAAATAAATATGCAACATGTATATCCTACTTTAGTCCATCCTCGTGAAATATTTTAACATAAAACTTGTAGGTTCTAAGTTATGGGCAGTATATTGTATGGTGCCAATCGACTTAGATCAAACATCAATAAACTGACAAACTCAATATTATCTTGAATTACTCAATTCTTCCCTAATAATTAACTGTTTTACTTCGATTTATATATGTAGAACAAATAATTATCTGCATTTATTTTCAGTTTTTTGGAGAAAAGTTTAAGGTTGATAATCAACACTGTTATTAAAGATGGGATTAAGTTTTAATGATTATATTACTTAAGAGTAAATGTGAAATGTGATGTTTAACTTAGAGACTGTACATTCCGTAAAAGGCTATGGACAGTATATTGTATGGTGCCAATCGACGTAGATAAACCACCTTTAATTTTTTATTCCGTTTTATTTTGGTTCTCTCTATTGATAGTGTTGTATATAGCATGGAACTATGTCTTAGTTAGACCTTGGTCTTTGTTACCTCAGATGCTTGTATGCACTACTCCAAATGGCACAGGGCCCTATATCTTGGATGTGATGTTATACCAATTACAATAAGATTGGGAATTTATAAGGAAAAAAGGAAGCTGATTTTAGCCAAGTCAACAATGGTTCTTAAAGTAGGTGGATGCATGCTGCTTTGTGGTAAAATCACATTAAAAACGTAAATCAAAAGCAACAAAAATGAACTTTCTCCTTCAGCAAAATAAGCTTAGGAATGTTAAAAGCCACTGCCCTAGTAGACATAGTTCTATCATTTCTCCATTCCATCACACCATACATAAGAAAAACAAGCGTAAATCAAAAGCAACAAAAATGAACTTTCTCCTTCAGCAAAATAAGCTTAGGAATGTTAAAAGCCACTGCCCTAGTAGACATAGTTCTATCATTTCTCCATTCCATCACACCATACATAAGAAAAACAAGTATATGGATGCATGCTGCTTTGTGGTAAAATCACATTAAAAGCGTAAATCAAAAGCA
This sequence comes from Picea abies, assembly GCA_900067695.1. Lineage (NCBI taxonomy): Eukaryota > Viridiplantae > Streptophyta > Pinopsida > Pinales > Pinaceae > Picea > Picea abies. The sequence goes on along the minus strand of CBVK0100189418.1, from coordinate 8,489 downwards.
ACAAAAATGAACTTTCTCCTTCAGCAAAATAAGCTTAGGAATGTTAAAAGCCACTGCCCTAGTAGACATAGTTCTATCATTTCTCCATTCCATCACACCATACATAAGAAAAACAAGGCAAAACCGAAAAAATACAGTCGATTTTAGCAGAGTCAACAATGATTCTTAGAGGAGGTGACATGTATGCTCCTTTAAGCTAAAATCACTTTAAAAGCAGAAATCAAAATCAAATAAATGAACTTTCTCCTTTAGTGAAATAAGCTTAGTAATGCCAAAAGCCATTGCACTCATAGGCATAGTTCTCTCATTTCTTCATTCCATCACACTATACATATCCTCAAATCACAATCATCTCTTGTCAATTATATACATATCCTCAAATCACAATCATCTCTTGTCAATTACAGTACAATCTCAACTATAGGACTCCATTTTCATAGAATGCAATACTGTATACAGCCATGGACAACCACCATGGAAGAAAAATAGAGGAAAGATTGTTTGTTGTAAGAGTATATGGATAAGCCCTGAAATAGTTGTAATCCCTTCTTGACCCCATCATGTTCTTAGCCACAGGATTCTGTTATTACATAATATAAAGCATTTTAAATCCCAGGAATTATTTCACTAAAAATAAACCTAATTCACATTTATTATGTGCTCGTCTTCATTTCCTCGTTAGTGACATTCTTCTCTCATCTTGACAAATTCCTTTCTAATTGTCTAAAACTGTGGATTTTATCATGAGAATGAGATGTAACTATTTCAAATTCATCTGTCCAAAACTACATATCTAGTTGCATTGAAGGCATTATAGCACTATTCTCTCAAATTTATTAGTGTATGGAAAGAATCTGCGTCATGGTTAATATTTTATAACTGCAAGCATCTTACTGATGAAAATCTAGTTCTCACAAGGTATATACTAACTAATACATTTGTAAGCCGCTTGAGAGCCTACAAATATCATGAAGGAATAAAAGAATTGCTAACAGGTAAACTCAAATGTTTAACACTTTCATCTAGATAATGTGCTGCCTCAAAAAATAACAATCTAGTTCACCAACAAGTACATGCTCCTATGAAGTGGTGTTTATGATCACTCTGTAAGAACTGAAATGATGCCCACCATTTCAAAGGAAACCCTCTTGCAGAAGCACACAAGGTAATACAGTTTCAGAGAAAACTTTATTTATAATTAATTTTATATGCATGTAGATGATATGCACATTATAAAGGAACTAGTCCATTATACACAACTGAACAGCAAGATCCACACATAAAAGATAGATATCATAGTTTAAGGCCCAGGTATAGAAGACGACCACAAGCACCCCTGAAATACAACACTAAAAGGAATAATTCTAAGAATAAAATGAAAGTGGACACGCTACTTATTCTACCTCACCAAATTATCTCCAAATTCTGACTTTATCTGCCAAATCTATAATTGCCTAAAAGTTAAAACCCTATGTTAGAAAGTGAAAGTGAAAATTCTTTACGGACAAAAATCCAAAACCCTACTTTGTTATCTAGATGACATACAAAGATAAAATCCAAGCTCACAAGAAAAATTCTTCAGAATGCCCTGAAGCCAGAAATACTTTAAGATCTGTTTAGAGATAGCACAGCAGATTTAAGACCCTCCATGGACACTTGGATACATATAACGATATCTAACAAAACATCAGGATGGAAAAAGCAACGTGTGAATCCAAGTTTGCATTAAGTACTAATTCATAGCCATATATAATCACTTCAACATCTGCTAAATGCAATAAGATAATTAACCTCAATATTTATGATCAATATTGTGAGGGTCACAAGCATATTTAGCTTTACATAAGTAAATTTTCAATTCATATCGGTGAGACATGAGCAGGCAATGCATTTTATCTTTGTGTAAATTCAAAAGATATTCACCAACCACGAAAAAGATATCATGTCCAAAAGACATTTCCATTGGTTATTCCACTAAATGATTTCCAGCTGTACCCAGTAAAAACATGAAGCCTGTAATGCCATGAAATCAAGAATTATTTCCTGACATTTCTATTGGTTATTCCACTAAATGATTTCCAGCTGTACCCAGTAAAAACATGAAGCCTGTAATGCCATGAAATCAAGAATTATTTCCTGTCAAACAAGTAGTAAGGTCTTTGTAATGCAAATGCATAAAACATATTGACTTGACTAACAAAATGTGAAGCCTGCACAGATTTTCTCCACTTTTCTAGCTAGAAATATGAAAAAAGAAAATTCACTATGCACAAAAAATTGAGGCCTACTTGGAAGGTTGTCGTTCACTAGTATAACCTCCAATGGCACATGCTCTGCCAATAAACATGTATGCATCTCTCTAATAACTACTCCCACCAAATCATAGCTTTGAAGTGAAATACAAAAACCTTTGTTTTGATTCCCAGGAAGTGATGTTTACCTGGATTGTTTCTTGAGAAACCTGTGTCACCAAGGATGGTATTCACTATCGTTCTCTCCAGTTAAATATGATTAAACAATAAAATATCCTTTCTGCTTCAATTTTATCTCCAACCAAAATTAGTCTGATTCGTAAAATACCGAATCTGGTGCAAGAAATGATAGTTTTTCACAGACTAACAAAAACCATACTACAAATAGCAAAAAGGGTCTAAACAAAGATATGTACATTCCTGTTACAAAGGAAGATGTAACATCTATAAACTGCTTCTTGAATCATGAAAAATTATTGGAACATGTATGTGTTCATCCCCGCTAACAAGGAAAATTATTATCTGCAAACTGCAGCTTGAAACATAAAAAATTCTCGAACAGGCATCGTTCCACTTGCCACCGTAAACTATACTATTATAGTTTTATAATTTATTGGAGCACAAAGTGGTGCATTACCTTGTCTACTTCTCCACAAAGCAAGAGAGTTTCTGTGGAAGAACTGCGTTTCAAAAAGCCTACAAATATCAGTAAGAGGCTTATTTGTTAAATTTCAACATCTGAGGCTTATTTGTTAAATTTCAACATCTGTCTAGACTTCAAAAACAAATTGCCTTGAATTGTGGTAATGTAGAATTGCAGCATATCTGTGTAGCCGCTAAGTCTGTAAAGTGAGCTGTGAGGAGTTTTGAACGTATAAAAAATTAAACAGTTCAGAGGCATTTGCTTGGAAATATATCAATATATATATATATATATATCCTAATGGTTAAGAACATGTGTTTCCTTTTAAGAGGTCAGAAGTTCAAATCCAGAGGGGGTAGAGTATGTATACTCCATAGACATTAGCAATCAAATCGTTGCGTGGAGGGGGTCCCTTGTCCCACAACAAGGGGGTCTCATACACCAATTTGATGTATGACCTTAAAATTAAATTATTACTATTATTATTATAATATATATATGGAAAAAAATCTTAAGTAATTGCATCTATTCAACATAAAAAGTATTCTGAGGCTGATTTCATATGGATCTTATAGGACAATGGTTCCATAATCTTTAGAATAATTGTTGCCTCTCAAAATGCAACTATCATCATAGTTACAGCTGATTCTACTGCATTTAGATAGAACAAATTTCAACCATCATTGCTTGAAAGATGTAAGATGTACACTGGAATCCCACTAAACCCAGTAATTCTTCTGTCATCATTTCATCGCCCATGCATGTACAAATATTGACATAACTCAAAAAAGGTACATAACAGATACCCTAGAGATCACGGGACTACAAGATATAAAATAATCTGATCATTTAATGAAAGTATTTACAGTTTTTCCAAGTAATAATAGAAGAAGAGCTGAAGATCAGATTTGATCTTAATGTATTATTCACGTAGCTTGTAGCTTGAGAATAATGACATTTTTACATGATATGTATTAGGAAAATTCACTAATCTCATTAGGTATGGCAGATTTATATTGACGATCTCCTATACTCTTAAATCACCTTACGCAAGAAGAATCTAACTTGCTAATAAATCATTGAACATCAAAATGCATCCAAAGTATGGAATAAGATCCAATCCATTGGAAGTATGATTCCATGTTCATTAGATAAGAATGTGATAACTATTAACAGTTAGATCAATGATCATACACCACAGCTTTCAAGACTCACCACACTCTAATCTATCCAAGATAACAAGTCATCATTCCTAATCTCTATGAATGGTGTAAAGGCTGCTAGATTTCCACTAGGACTGCCTAAACCCAGTATGATGGCCTAAACCCAGTATGATGTTCAAAAAGGACCCTAAAGGTTCTCATCATCCATCTCGGAATTTTTATATGAATACAAAATATATACAAACTTAAGACCCATCCATGATTGAAAACAGATCAGGAAAGTAATGAGCGATGATATCTTTGGAACTGTGTGCACCAATGCAAACCAGTATTATAAAAAAATTCTCTCCAAAGCCTGTAATATTAATCTCCACAGCCACAATTAAAGAAGAAACAGATTCAATGGCTTACGGTCATTTTGCATAAAAATGGACCTGCTTCAATCAGCAGCTGGTTGTAGATTAGTGCAATTATCATGAGAACAAATCAATCTGAATCACTCTCTTGGCTCTCCATGGCCTTCAAACCCCTTGGCTTCTGCATCAAAGTACACAATAATCATAGAATGTGATTATTTTAATTCATTTTAGTTCCTGAATATGCCAAACCAAATAAAAAGCTAAAACCTAGATGCACCACGGGGTTTAACTCAAGAAATATAATATTAAAATTATATAGTCTCACCAATACAACTCCCATGGCAATCATATATAACGCATTTGCGTACTAATCTATCAAAAAAAAGTACCTTCCTTGTGTTCTTTTTTTCTCTAACATCATATCGTCCCCTAGCTACATCAGAAAGCCAAACCCCAGGATAGCAATTCTGTCAAGCATACAAAAAAACAGGGAAATCAGCCCTTGCTGCATAGCTTAATAGTCAGGGACAAGTTATAACAATATCTTCTAATGCAACTTGTAACATGCAATATATGAACCATGGTTATCCTCAAACATTATTGCAAGGATTGTGGGCACTGATCATAAACCTAACTTAATGATATAACTTCAATATCGAATTTTGGACGTATTCACAACTTTTCCTGGCACCTAGGTAAAACAATCTGAAATGGTATTGCAGGATTGCAATTTTGAAAATTCAATGGGAAACAAAATATCAAATAATTATTTTGAATCTTCTCTGAAGCATACTGTTATGAAGGAAAAAACCCATTTTTTCTCAAAAGTTCTTGCCATTACCAGCAAGTTCCTCTCCACAAGTTTTGGACGCCTTTTTGGTCTCTGTGGAAGTTTGCTGCCCTTAATAACAAAAAAGTCATCCTCTTTCTCTTTACGTGACAATGAGATAAATATCCTAGGCCATTGAAGCATATCCATACCGATCTTCTCTGCAGGCTGCAGAAAGGATTCAATCTCTGAAGGCATCGCATAACTGGGAGCCATGCAATCCCCTACAAGCCCAGTAGTGAAACCAATGTAAGGGGACATTCTATCGGGCTTCTCAGAATATGGCGGAGAATGTCTATCCGTCATCTGATTGAAAGAGTGTCTATTGTATCCAGAAGCAGGTAGGTCTTCAGAGTCCCTGACAATACCCAAGTAACACAATCTAGTACCCAAATAGAAAAAATATATTCTAAAAAATCTGGTTCCTAACGATGTACCCAAATAGAAAAAATATATTCTAAAAAATCTGGTTCCTAACGATACCCAAATGCAAAAATCCAGTACCCTGATTGAAAATTTTTAATCCAGACATTACACAAATGAAATAACTTAATTCCCAAATAAAAACAACAAGTACCCAAATCAAAACTTTGACCCAAATTCAGAACACTGTACGATAGAAGCTTGTCACCAAGCAAATGGTATTTTTTAATAACCGACCTTGTGATGGCTTCCGGACTGCACGGACTTGGAGAACCGATGGTAGCTTTAGAATGAAGAGTATTATGGGGATGTGTGGATGCAATTTGATTTACAGTCTTAGAAACATGCATATCAATTGCAATAGATTTTCTAGCAGAATCATCAACTATGGTTCTGCAACCTCTGGACCTCTTCTTCTGTCTCCACTGTGACAACAGATCCCCCCTTGGCCAGCGGTTTTTCAAGGACTGATTTCCATTTTCCTGACTGTTGCTCTCATTCAGTGGCTCCATAGCACCATGATGACCATGGTGATTATCTGTATCTATACTAATATTATTTGAGGAGCCTCCTTTGATCCTAGGCATTTTTTCTCCTTTTTTCTTTCAAAGCCCTTGGGCTTTCTTTCCATTACTCGGAGGATGAATTTCCTGACTCGCACCTTGATATCTGTGCAGAAAATACTCCTTGCATTCTCCAAACACAACACAACAGAGAAGAAATACTAAGAATGCACATGTATGCATAGTATTACAGAGCAACTCACCTCATGGCAGGGTATGACTATATAAGTAACACTCCCGTTAAAATCCTAAATGAAAAAAGGAAAATAGCACAGGCCCCTGCAATTTGATTTCATGAATCACCATCTGCTGCCTACCGACCTAAATCCAGCATCTCTGATCGATGATTTCCCAGATCCTTTTTTAAACAGACAGAAAGGTATTCGGTGTCTCTAGATGTGTGTAATTTATCCAAGAAACACAAGCAGGAAGGGAAGACGATAGACGGTAAACATGATCCAGAAGAGCGAGGAGATGTGATGGATGGAAGTATGTAGGATGGAAGATTTGTATACATTCGAATACTAAAGCGAATTTTGAGGCAAGATTAATTATAAAATAAACAGTTATTTGTTTATTAGACGCCGGGAAGCTGCTCAAAATAAAGGACCCTTCGACTCAGATTACAGTAGTATGATAGCACTCTAAGCCAACCAAGTGAGGAATATAATTTGTCCACAGCTCCATTGAACCTCCCCTATTGGGTCAAGGTTATTCCACGTCTTACCTTACATTTCAAAAAATATGTATGCTAGAAATTACTTTGCACATAATTTCACTCGAGGGCTAATTATGAAATTCATTTACATTGCACATAATTTCACTGGAGGGCTAATTATGAAATTCATTTGATGGTAAAAATTATTTTTCAATTATCTCTTTTAATCTTAAAAATAAGAAGAAGAAAAATGTGTCTTTGTGTTTGAAATGGTTTTTTTTTTCTTTATAAAATTTTTATATTAATCATTTTTGTAAATTTAAAATTTAATTGTTTATTTTAAAAGGATATTTTATTAAGTTTTTTCATAAAAAAAAAAAATGACTAATATATATTTATTTTCATTCTTGGTATTTTATAGTTTAGAAAATTAAAGTTATTGCCTTTCTCAAAGTCATTTTCGGAATTTATTTTGAATTTCATTGTGTGAGTTTCATATGGAAAATTTGTTTTTTTCAAGGATAAAACAACATTTTTAGGGGTTAAAACTTGGCCACAACAATTTCGTTATGTTAAAACATTGTTTTTTTCATAAGAGCTTTCAATGATGTGTCGTGCATTAAAATGAAGTTTCTATGAGAAATGTGTAGTGCACTAAAAATGGAGTTTCTATGAGAAATGTGTAGTGCACTAAAAATGGAGTTTCTATGAGAAAGTTTCTATGAGAAATGTGTAGTGCACTAAAAATGGAGTTTCTATGAGAAACTTATGCCTTCGGGAAGTTGATCATTGCTTTGACTATTGCGGTAGCAAGTAGTAGCCACATTAGTTTATGTAACTCACATGTGTCGATCTAGCCATGCATGGTTTTCCAAGAAGATTCTAGAAGGTCCATAACCCTAACCTAATTGTAGGTAAGGGAATGCAAAAATCCTAACCCTAATGACCATCGAGGGTGTTAAAATGTAATACCCCTAGGTTGAACACCAATTGTACATATAATTGTAACTTTACTTTACATATAAGATGGTGACCTGAAGAAACAAGTTATTGGTTTGGTTCAGCGCACATCGAGTTAAGTGCGTGAGAATCTCATACCAAAAGAGTGTGTGCAGTGTAAAAGGATTATAGCGCGCGCCTATGTAAACGTGTCAGAATGGCGCACTAGAAGAGGAACATTTTGAAGTATACAACGCACATCGGTTTAAGCACGCGAGGATGGTGCATTAAAAGAAGAGTTGTCTAGGATGGCGCACATTCCAGGATTCAACGCACATTAGCTTAGTCCACGATTTTGAAGGTCAAAAAAGCTTTTTGGTATATATGTCATGATGTAACACGCATCAGTGTAAGTGTGCGAGCGTGGTGCTCTGAAAGAAGAATGTGTGCATCTCATAAGTTCTGTGCGCACTGGTTTAGTGCGTGATCTTTATGTTTTTTAGGCTGGTGAGCTTGGATGCAAAAGATCAATACTTATGTACTGAAAATGTAAATGTAATCATATGCAAATATAATGAAAATACATCATTGTGGCAGGCCAACCACGTAAAAGGGTATGGGGGGGCTAACTCCACTAGCTAAGGTTAAGGGGGGAAGGGG
>CBVK0100189417.1:0-13942 GCA_900067695.1 Picea abies | reverse complement strand
GCGTTCGTGAATAGGAAGGATTTGATCCTTTCTTATCATAGTTGTGATGGGAGAAACATCAAGACAACCCAATTGGGCACCATGCATCCTTCAAATCTGACGGTCTTAAACTCACCCGATGTTGTTGTGGGCCCCGGGTCCTGGATGCTCTTGCTACTTCACACATCGGGGATATGAGGGAGCTGCTCCTTGCGCTTCGAAACTGTGATGGGAGAAAAGGCAAGGAGCCTAACCGCACACTAGGTGTCTGTTTCAGATGGATGGCTGAGACTGCTCCTTGATATTGTGGGCCCTCCTTTGGGTGCTCTTGGTTCTTCAGGGTTCGGGGTATTGAAATGTACAATGACATAAAACCTTCACCCCTTGAGCTCGTGACTGCCGAACATCTGACGCGACTGGATCTCACGCCACGCATCCTCTGGATGGACGACTACTATTCTTCCCTGCATTCAATATGGGTGTGATCTATTTGCGCTAATTTCAGTGCAACTCCACTATCCGCAATTTCCTGCCGACCGCTGAACTGTTCGTATGGATGAATCTAGATCGTTGACGATATAACCTTTCCCGCTTACTTGACTGAAATGAAACTTTTCCATGTTACACTTAGGCTCTTCTCATGCAACTTGTAGACCCGAATATTCTTATGCCTCAGACAAGAAAGGTTACTAACATTGGGCTCCATGGGGGATAGAGTCGTCCGTGCGATGCTCTAAGGACTCATTTTGCAGTTCCAGTGAATTGTTGTTGGGATATGGAGTCATTTACTAAGATGAAACAATAAAAGTAAAAACAAAAAATAGAAAGGACAATATTTACAAAACATAGGAGCCATCAAAGCTTCATACAAAACAGTTTTTGAGAAAATGCCCATTTACTGGGCTGCTGAAAACTTCTTCACCTTCCAAACCTTGCAACCTGTACATGTTATTTGAGAAAGTCTCATAGATTTTGAAAGGCCCGATCCACAAGGCTTCAAATTTGTCATGCTTTCCCTTATCTTGCTTAGGCTCATCCCATTTCAGCACTAGGTGTCCTATCTGGAACGACTCTTTCTTGGCCTTCTTATCGAAAACCTGCTTGATCCTTTGCTGATGGTCCTGAATTTTGTCCATTGCCTGTTCCCTGGCCTGATGGACCTCCACTAGCTGATGAATCCTTCTGATCATGTCATCAGGCTCCTCCTGATGATCTTGGAGGAATTTTTCTACAGGAATGGCTAGATGAGAAAGAAAAACAACCTCTACTCCATAGACTAATTGGAAAGAAAAGACGCCTATAGATCTCTTTGTGGTCACTCGGTCGGCCCATAGAGAAAATTTTAATCTAGAATGCCAGGCCTTCTTTTTGTCTTCCAATAGCCTTTTGATGATCCTTATCAGGCTTTTGTTGGAGGATTCTACTAAACCATTTCCCTGTGGATAGTATGGGGTGGAGTGAATCAGTTTGATCCTTAATTTCTCACAAAACTTAGCTAACGGCTCAACCCTGAAAGCGGGTGTGTTATCAATGACAATCTTACTTGGGCAGCCGAATCTTGTGATGAGATCTTCCAGGAATCCAATGATTACCTTGTGGGAACCACTCTTGGTAGGGACAGCTTCAATCCACTTGGTAAAGAAATATGTAGCAGTCAGGATCCATCTATGCAGCCGATTGGAAGTGGGGTGAATTTCCCCAATGAAATCTAGGCCCCACTGCTGGAAAGGTCCCGAAACAACCACAGGATTTAGTGGCAAGGACTTGAGATGTTGCTTTCCTGCAAATCTTTGACATTTGATGCAGGCTCTGACCCTTTTGCAGACGTCATCAAACATGGTGGGCCAGTAGTATCCAACCCTGAGGATTTTGTGGGCTGTGGCCTTCTAGAAATGGTACCCTCCACATAGGCTACTATGAAATTTAGCCATGATCATATCAACCTCTTGTGAATTCATGCATTTTAAAAGCACCCCTAGGGGGTCTTTCCAGTATAAGATTTGATCGATATGGCAGTATCTAACTACCTTGAGCTTTAGAGCTCTTGATTTATTTCTTTGCAGGCCGTCTGGAGGCCGCAACTCTTTCAGAAAGTATATGACATCTTTATACCAAGGACATCGAGCCAATGGGGGATCCCTTTGAGGGTCTCTTTTAGACAGCCGACCCTGCTGAATTCTTGAGCATTCATTGATGAAGCTTATCCCCAAAGCTTGGCAATTGGCTTTAGCCAATAGCTTGGATAAGCCTTGACCTTTGATCAATTTGGTAGGCTTTATTTCTGGGTCAAATTCTAGAATCCTGGCTATCCACTTACTCCTTCTCCCATCTATGTCAGGCTGGATAAGAATGTCTTTAACAATAGCTGAGAGGACATAAGCGATGATTTTTTATTGCAGGACATAGACTCTAAATTCCTTGAGAGCCTTTACCAGGGCATAGGCCTGCTTCTCCATAGTGTTATACCTGACTTCGGCGTCCCTCAATGCTTGTTTGAAATAGTCCATGGGCTGCTCTAGCCCAATCTCATTTGTCTGTAATAAAATAGCAGCCACCGTGTCGGGTGAGGCAAAGGAGAAAATAAGGAAAACCTCTGAGTAATCGGGACTAATGATCACGGGGGCTTTAGTCAGGGCCTTCTTTATCTACTCAAAGGAGTGTCACGATTCAGAATTCCACCTCACTTCATTTCCTTTCCTTAACATGGCTATTATAAGTTTTACCTCCTCAACAAAGTTAGGCACAAACCTCCTCAGAAAATTTATCTTACCAAGGAAAGATTGGACCTCCTTCTTGGACCTTGGGATTGATAAGGCTTGTATTGACTCAACTCTATTAGGATCGATCCTTACTCCTTCTACTGATTCTATGTGGCCTAGCAAATTTCCCTCATGGCGAACAAGGACTTCTTGGGATTTAATGAAATTCCAAAACTCCTGCATTTTAGAAAAAACTTCCTGAGATGACAACGGTGTTCTTTATCAGATTTTGAAAACACTGTGATGTCATCTAGATAGACGACCACAAATTTATTCTTTTCCCCAATGAAAGCTATGTCCGTGGCACGCTGAAACGTCGCTCCTTCATTCATTAATCCAAATGGCATCTTGGCGTACATGAATGTGCCCCATGGAGTGGTAAATGTTGTCTTTTCCCTGTCCTCAGGCAGAACAGAGACCTGATTGTAGCCTGAGAAACCATCAATCATGGACATCCTGGAAGCTCCTATTACCCTCTGCAGTATGTGTTCCATCTTTGGTAAGGGGTAGTTATCCTTTCGTGAGCTCCTATTTAGGTTTCTGAAGTCTACACAGAGCCGGATCTCTCCATTCTTTTTCCTTACTGGCACCACATTGGCCACCCACTATGAATATCTTAGTGGTACAATGATCTCAGCTTGAAGTAGCTTCTTCACTTCCCTCTCCATGATAGGTAGTAGCATAGGATTGATCTGTCTCATCTTCTTCCTAAATGGTTTTGCCTCCTCTTTTAATGGGATTTTATGCTCGATGATAGAAATTTCATATGTTTTGAGGTCTTTGTAGATCCAGGCAAACACATCAGCAAATTCCCTCAAAAGTCCAATGTATTCAGACCTCTACTCCTTTGTCAGACTTCTTGACAACTTGACAAACTTGGGCTCACTCTCGATCCCAATGTTGCACTGAATAGTACTAGTGTCATCCTCTAAGGTTCCCCCTTTTAATGACACATCATTTCTATCAAAAATCCTTTCCAATGGAACTAGCCCCCCTAGAATATGATTGTTGGGAGATGCACAATGTCATGCTTTGCTATTTTACTCAGCAACTTACCCCCATCAAGCCCTTCCTCAGAGACAGAATCTTGGTAAATATGCATCTCTGAAAATTCATCGACAGTCTCCAAGAATTTCTTAATCTTGAGATCATCCTCGAATACCTTCCAATGTTTGACGTTTTCAGGTATGGAGGGCCTGTATTTTACTTCCACATCATATTTGAATTTGGGCGACAAGGGTACTTTGAAATTGCCTGCTGATGTAGCCAAGGAATTTGCCACTATGTGCTTCTCTCTTGGGACAAAAGAATTGTTGAATGCTAAGAAGAAACTGTCAACTAGGTCCCACACCTCATTTCTGTAGCTTCCGAGTTGAGGGTGCTTAGCCTGATAAGCATTTCTGATCTTTTGGACCACCAACTCTGCATCACCGAAAACTACTACCTCCTGAATTCCCATTTCCATCACATCTCGTAATCCTGGAACAAGAGCTTCATACTCTACCACATTGTTGGTAGATTCATACTCTAGTTTGTATGACAGAGATATGGTTTCCTGAACATGTGACACAAAAAACACCCCCACTCCAGTGACTTCCCTAGAACAGGCTCCATCAAAGAACATTTTCCAGATGGGGTTTATGGAGGGAAGAAATTTATGAGAAGTGGTGGGCGACTTTCTGAGCTTGAGACAAGGATTAGGAGCATGGGTGATTTGTATCAAGCTAGAACCTAAATCAGTGTCCAAGGCAAAAATAGGATGGTTGGTAAGATTGGCTTCATCATTGATTATATAGGCCAGTTGGGCTTCCCTATATAGTCTTCTATGATCTCCTCCAAACACTGGGATAGTAGCATATGTGAGGTCCATATGCAAGGTCCCCCCCAGTATTTTTATCCAAGATATTGACAACAACATACCAAACTTGGGGGGGACATCGGCCACTACAATATCCATGACCACACTTTTCATGGGCAGCTGAAACAAGGTCACGACCAGGTCTTTGATAACTCCTAGACATTGAACCTTTCTGGAGTCAAAGGAGTAGAGGTCATGATAGGCTCGGGTGATTTCTAGTCCTAACTCTTCCATGACAGTTTTGGGCATGAGGTTGTGAGAAGCCCCTGAATCCATCAAAAAGTTATGCAGTACCTTGTCATGTATGTTCAAGGAAGTGTAGAAGGGAGGGGATGAGTCATTCCTGTCTTCTACCATAGGACCTAAAATAACTGCAGGCTTTTCATCTTGTAAATTTATGGAATCTGTGGGAAGGCATGAGATCTCAGACTGTAAAATCTCAGAGAAGAATTTCTTGAACCCTTCATGTTTAATCAATTCAGTTAGGGGCATAGGAATTCTGATCTTTTGAATTTCATGGTTGAAATTAAAAGAAGATATAAGCTTTGGGATTTCTCTTATTTCGGGAACATGATTCTAGACTATGGGAGAGAGGGGTTGGTTCTTCTTACCTCTGTTCTAGTGGACTGCTCAGGAACATCAGGTGCTACTGTCTTTCTCTTAGACCTCAGATCATACCTACCTTGGTTGCCACTAGTCTTGTCCCCCTTACTCACTTCATTTAGCTAACTGTCCATGAGAGACTCCTCGTAGGTTGATTGAGTGAGATGAGGAAAAGGAGGAGTGTCTTCGAAGCAATGGATTTCAGGATCAAGCTCATATGTTTCCCCTTCTTCCCCCTCGGCCACAAAATTGTTTTGAAAAGGGACCTGAATCTTCTGGTCTTCTCTGTCTCTTCCCCTCTCCCTTTGCACAGTCGGGGAAGTAATATTGTTTGGCCTCTTGAAACCTCCTTTGTTTTCAGTGTTCTGAGGGCCCTTGTATGCTTGCTTCCCTTCCACCTTCATTCTCTCCATTTCTGCAGACAGAGACTTCACCATCCTGGTCAACTCATCCACTTCAGGGTGGGGCACCGACGGGCCCGAAGTTGAGGCTTCGGACCATCCCTTTCTTCTGTCTGCATCGGCCTTGTTTCTCAATCTATCAGCTGCTAATACATTGGATTCTACTTCTATGGCCACATATTTCATTTGAGCTAAGGAGGTGGCCCTTCTTTCTTTTAGTAACAGACAGAAATCGGGGCCAAACGCACTAGCATAAGAAATCTTGGTTGAGGCTTCTGAAGAATTTATTTCGGCATGTATTTTGTTATACATATTATTGAATCTTTTGGAGAAGTCAGAGACAGACTCTCCATCCATCTTTTTCAAATACCCAAACTCTGTCATGTAATACATGAAATCCTTCCTATCACCCCACTACCTGAGGAAAGCACTATCTAGGGCTTCGATCCCAGCAATAGATCTGGGGGCCAATCCTCTAAACCACTTCCTCACCTCACCATCCAGGCTTTGGATGAAGACTCTCATCTAGACATCTTCATTTTCAATGTTCAGGTTGTCTGCATAACTATAGAAAGTAGCCAGATGATCTTCAACAGTTACATCCCCTTCCCCAGTGAACTTGGGCATATATTTCAAGTAATCTCCAGCAGGGAAAGGATTCGTAGGATGGGGTAGGATTAAGGGGGTGTATCTGGCAGCAACTATGGAGTCCATTCTATTTAGAGGGGGATTAGCACTAGCCATAGGGATATTAGGTGGAGGAGAACTTGGAGGAGAAAGAGTTTGCGAAGGGGCTACTGGGAATGAGTCTCAGAGTGGGATGGGAAACAAAATGGGATTTAAGGAGAAGGCTAACGGGCTCAAGTCAGTAGGTGCTCTTCTTTTTGCAGGAGTGGTAACAGTAACAAGAGGAGGGGTGGGGAAATATTCTATAGTCCTAGGTCTATGCTAAAATATAGCTTCAGAGGAGAGGGGAGTGACAAGGGTTTCTCCCTCAAATCCCAAACCAGGAGGGGAAAACCCAGTAGGAACCCTAACGAAATTTGGGAAATGGGAAACCTCCAAAGGAGGTCTATTTAGAAATTGAGGAGGAGAAAATGGAGATCCTACACAATGAGATGGAAGAATACCTAGTTCGGCGGTGGAATCTTCTTCTTCAGAGGCCTTTCCTTTTTTGAGAACCACCTCTAGATCAGTTTCAGGTGTGGCTAGAGGCAGTTGTGGATGAGACCTCGTGTGTCTACCTTTGAAAGCCACAATTAACATGGCAGGTTCACCACACTGGGGTCATCACAATGGAGTCGCTAGGTGCACAGTAGAAATCTCTAAATGATTTGATACCTGATGCACCTTCAGAATCAGAGGCTCAATGTCATTCAATCCTGGGGAAAATTTTCAACTTTGTCCCTAGCAACGGCGCTAGAAATGTTAGTGTCGGAAGTCACTCCTGGATTTCTAGCAGGAGCAGAGCCCAACGCCCATCAATTTTATGTCACGATTTGTTTAATGGGGTGATCAAATGGATAAAGACTTGAGATGGTATAGCTTGAACTCAGGAAACTGGGCCAGGCATGTAGAAAGCAAGGGAGGTCTTGATCCAACTTCCGTCAGTAAATGATTAAAGATGGTAGATGGAAGACTTGTGAGAGGGTCAGTAATATTGCCTCGGGCGACAGGCCTTCGAAAGATTGAGGATGAAAAACTTAGAAGACAAGATCCTCTTGGTCTAGAGATTCAAGGAGATGAGGGGTGACTCGACTGAATCCTTCAATTCCAAGTCGTTCAGGGCTAAGAAAATCATAGGAATCAATTAGAAACCATGTAACTATTACAGTGATCCAACCTACATCATCCTATAAAAACTACAACTCGAATGGATCCTCCAATTTCGAGTTGTTCTAACACAGTATACAAATAGATGGAAAAGAAACTGACATCCATAAAGTAAGAAATCTCAAATGCCTTCTATATTAACCAGAGCGACCAACGCTTCATCAAAACTTTTTACAATTAGGAGCTTTGCTCAACCATCGATACCTTCAAAAATGCCAAAACTGAGTACATATACTTGGGCAGATTTGCCCAACAGAGGCACGCTTTCCCTCCAAGGTGTAGCGTCTCTTAAATCGATCTTTGGGCGGAAGTCCTTCATCAGACGTCTCCTTAACCTCACATGGCCTTTGTAGGGGAGGTAGCTGAAACATTAAAGGCCAAAATGGCATGTGCAGACTTCTCTATCTAATCTAAGACTTCAGCATGGCTTCTTTAGAAAAATTAGTACACAGGACTCCTTTGAGCAGATCGCTTGCCAGACCCTCCATACCTCACACTCAATGAATGAAAGGAGGTTTCAACCACCCGTTCTTGCCTTCATTTACTCCAAGTGGAAACCAAGAGAGAAATCATATCCGATGGCACCTGGAAATCGCGATGATCCTTTCGGCGACTGGACTCGATGATTTTGGCCCCCTTTGCTTAGCTCTTTTATTTCCCAAGTGACCATGGACTATGACCCTGCTTTTATTCCCATAGGGGATTTCGACATTCACGAATAAGAAGGAGCTAATCCTTTCTTATAATAGTTGCGATGGGTGAAACACTGAGACGGATCAATTGGGCACCACGCGTCCTTCAAATCTGACGGTCCTAAAATCACCCGACATTGTTGTGGGCCCCAAGTCCTAGATGTTCTCGCTACTTCGCGCATCGGGGATATGAGGGAGCTGCTCCTTTTGCTTCGAAACTGTGATGGGAGAAAAGGTGGGGAGCCTAACCACGTGTCAGGTGTCCATCTCAAATGGATGGCTGAGACTGCTCCTTGATATTGTGGGCCCACATTTGGGTGCTCTTGGTGCTTCGGGGTTCAGGGTATCGAAATGTACAATGACATAAAACCTTCACCCCTTGAACTCATGACTGCCGAACATCCGACGCGATTGGATCTCATGCCACGCGTCCTCTGGATGGACGGCTGCTATTCTTCCCTACATTCAATATGGGCGTGATCTATTTGCGCTAATTTCAGTGCAACTCCATTATCCACAATTTCCCGTCAACCGTCGATCTGTTCATATGGATGAATATGGACCATCGACGATATAACCTTGCCCGCTTACTTGCCCGAAATGAAACTTTTCCATGTTATGCTCAGGTGCTTCTCATGCAACTTGTAGACCTGAATACTCTTGTGCCTCAGATAAGAAAGGTTACTAAAAAATTGAAATACTGCTATCACAAAGAGTTGCATAGAGTCAAAAGAACTCAAATACTTAGACGTATTTGAAGAAGCACCACAAGGAGTGCATGCAAAAATCACATAAGATATTTAAGTTGGTGAAAGGAAGCTCAAGAGGGTCAGCACTTTGAAAGTGTAGAAGAGTAGGAGAGGAGTTTTGGTCATTGTGTGGAGGCCAAGTCAAAGTGAAGAGGATCCCTGAGGTGACTCAGAGGAGAGTTTCTTGAAGAAGGAATTTGGATGGTCAAGGTTCTCCAAGGGGAACTCCTGAAATAGCAAAAGTCATAGGATCTACATTATCCACCTTGCAGCTCCTGGGGTTTGAAAGTCTGAAGTGTAAGCCAAATCCTTGGCTGATCAAACCCTCGAAATATGAAAAGGAGGTTTTCATGTGAGGAAGCAAGTTAAGTTTCGAAACTTCAGAGTTCAAGGTTTCAGAAGTCTCGAGGGAGAGAGATCAGGTCACAGCAGGGGAGAAAACCCAAAATTAGACGTCGTGGCAGAGAATTATCAATATTTCTGAAATCGAGAATTCGACATTCCCATTGAAAAGGGTCTACACTCCACATCAAGTTTTCTAAAGTTGCAAATCCCGAAGGAGCAGGGAAATAATACGTGTTTTGAAAAATCAAAATTCAGAAAATCGAGGATTACGAGGACATAAGGTGGATCAAGAGTTCCAAACTCCCAATACCCGGAAACCCGAAACAAGGAGAAGAAGACACGTGGAAGGACAGGAGACTTCTTGTTGAGGTTCGTGAAAGCAGTGAGGAGAAGTACCATTTCATCATTTTAGGGCTTCGGAGACTGGAAGACAGAGGTGACAGAGTATTCGATCCTTATCATATTGAACTCGAGTACGTGAAAGTCCGAAAGGATTTCAGGAGACATAATTTCGGCATTTTGGGATTTGGAGGTTCGAGAGTCTCGAGGACATGGTGGAATCACATTTCGGTGTTTGAAATCATGAAATTGCGAAGGGGAAGGGAAGACCGAAACATTTTCATTTCAGTAAATCGGAAGTCAGAAGTTTTGGACTCCAAGGGTCGAGAGTAGAGTTGCATGTCATCGCAACTCCCAAATTCGTGAAAGCCAAAAAGCCAAAATTGGCATCAGGAAAAGGCAAGTATTATTATTTTGGGGTTTCAGAGGTCGAAGAGATAAGGCACTAGACCATGGGATTTGAAAAATCATGAAGTCTGGTATCCCGAAATAAAAGAGGGGTTCCCTCAAGGTTTGTTGTGGGTGTTGATTTCCTGAAAGGGAAATAAAAGAGCCAATCGATCTCTTAGGGGCCAAAAAAGAAAACATCCTGTGCAGATCCCAACCTGCGGGTCTGGGGGTCTGCGTCAGCCTGCCTATTTCCTGCCTCAATTTCCCATATATGCTTTTGGTTCCTTCACCCACTAGAAAAATTGTGAAAATACCTTGTATTACGATTTCTACAGTTCAACCAAATAGCACGGGTTTTCTGCCTCCAATTTTTCTCTTCTTTCCTCAACAAATTGTTTTTTTATGTTTCTAGAGATTTTAGTCAAGTTTCAGTATCCATATCAAAACCATCATTAGGCATCTCCGCAAAACCCCTACAGATGTCCTCCTCCAATGATTCCAGTTTGTAGAGTTTTTCCCTTCTATATTTTTGTGCCAAGGCCGTTATCATAGCTTTTAATACTTTGAGTTTCCAAGCCAATCTGAGTTGAGGGTCCAGTTCCTCCAAAAATATAGGATCCCTCCAAACCGCAAACACAATCTTCTTAAAATCCAACTCCACCATCCAAATAGGGTTAAGTTTAAAGGGAAAGGCCACCCTTGTCTGGGAGAAATCAAGTTAAGAAATTATAGGAGCATGGTCCGATATGAACAAAAAATCTACCCTTGAATGATACCTTCCTACCATAGATAGAAAATCTTCTACGACAAGAATATGGTCCAAGCGCTTCACAATGTATGCATCTCCTGCTCTGCCATTCTGCCAGGTAGGAACCAAGACTTTTGGCACCACATCAACTAATGAACTATTCTTAATCAAATCCAAAAAATAAGTTTCCTTTCGATCCATATGTTCCGCAGTGCCCCATTTTTCATCTGCACCTGTAGTGAAGTTCAAGTCTCTTGCAATGACCAATATTTTAGTAGCTAGAAATCCTCTAGATACTAAACAATTCCAAAAAGTAGCTCTATCACTATTAAGGGCATAAACATTAATCAAATTAATAATATGTTGAGTATCTAAGGTAACACCCGACATCACAATACCCCCACTACACAAATTAGGTTCCAAAGAGAGCTTATTAGGATCCCAAGTCACCAATAACCCTCCTAAAGTTCTATATGAAATAACCACACACATGTACCAGTTGGGAACAAAATTCTTCATAAACAAACAGGCCTTATCCTCCATGACCAGGGTCTCTTGTAGAAAAATTATATTAGGCTAAGAACAGAGGAAAAATTGAGGGCTCCTCCCACCCCTCTAATATTTAGAGTGAGAAGGATCATATCTTATCCCTTACTAGGGATTTTAATCCTCTAAGATCCCCGGTATTAGATCATGTAGAAGTAGTATCAACCTCATATGAGTCATGTTTGAGATACTTTTTCTTCCTCGCACTCCTCATTTTGATAGGGGAGGTCTCAAAACCTAGACCTATGGACCACGAATAATTGGTGTCGATCCCCTTAGGCTTGGCCCCTGAATTCTTGGATACAATAGAGGTAATAGAAGGATGAATGGCAGATTTTCCCAGATAGGTATCCATAGGGATATATTCCCCATCCTCACAGTGAGATGGTACCAAGTGATCCAATGCTTCCTCCAAAGTCTGGTCATCAGGGTCAGCCTCCCAAAAACCCAGGAGTAAGGGAGAGTCCACCCTCCCTTCCACAGCCATAAAATAAACCGACAGGATAGTAACAAAAGAACTATTAACATGAGCCCTCCCAGACGGTAAACAAGTATCACAAGAAGGAATCCCACCGGCTACCCGTGCAGGTGTAGGAAAAGAAGTTGAAAGGGATGTGACACCCAGGATGCTAGGGGAGTTATGCTCAAATACCATGGAATCATTCAAAAAGGTAGGCTTGAAAGAAGTAGTTTGTAAGTGCTTTCCAATATCCAAGACAGATGCATCCAACACTAATCTCTCCAAAGAAGTCAACAAAAGATACAAGGGAAATAATGATGAAGTTTACCTGTTAGCAAGTTTGTATCTAAGGAAGGTGATTCAAACCTCATCCTGAGATGAGTAGTATCATAGACCGCTGCAAAAGTCTCCAGGGACTCATATATTTGATACTTACGTGGGTACTCATCCTCCGAATCCTCTTATGTCTCCCTTCCCTTGCAGTGTTCTCTTAAGTGTCTCATCCATCTGCACAACATATAGCAGAAAGGCAGACCCATACAGTCCAACCTCTGCACAAAAACCTGATCTCTCCACTTGATCTCGATGGTCTCCAGCAACACTAAGTGAATATCCACCTCCACCATAATCTTACCCATATTTCTCTCAGGAGCAGCGAGGGCTTGTTCATAGATACAGATGAAACGCCCAATCAAATTTCCAATAGCTGCAAGAGATTTTTGGCTCCAAAAATTTAACGGGAGGCTGGGCAGCAGGACCCATAAATGTCTAAATAGGAAATACTCTTGAGCAGGATCAAACTCCAACCTCCATATATTTAACATAAGCCAAAGGCTCACTAGTACCTTATCTGCATCTTCCAGAGAGTGAAAAATGAAAACAAACCACCTGTGAAGCAAGAAAAAAACCTCCAGTATGTAACCTGTTAGCACCAGAAGTCACTCCTGGATTGCAGCAGGAGTAAGATCAATACCCATCAGTTTATGTCACGATTTGTTTATAAAAGGGTGATCGACTACAAGTAAACTCAGGACAGTATCGTTTTAACTCAGAATCTTGGACTAGGCTATGCATGAATAGGTGAGGTCTTAATTTAACTTTAGACAGTAAGTTGTAATGAGGGTGAGTAGGAGGAAGACTTTAGTGAGAAAATTCAAAGGTCTTATGTAGGCATCAAGCTTTCAACAACCCGAAGAGGAAAAAATTGAACATAAGAACTTCTTGGATTCAAATCACAAGAAAAATGAAAGAAATCATAATAGAGTTACCATAAAACATTTATATAACATTGTCACAATGCTTCATGTGACTCAGTCAATCATGAACTCTTTCAATATTAGATCGAAACCAAATGGAATAAGAAGCTGATTGTCATTAAACGATAAATTTCACATGCAGATACATAACCAGGGGATAACTAGTTCTTCATCAAAACTTTTACAATTGGGAGCTTAGCTCTACCATTGATGCTTACAAAAATGGAAAAAATGCCTACATATACTTGGAGCAAAACCCAACAACAACTTCGAGTTACTGCATTGAAGGAATTACATCTACATTCTTACTAGCAGACTGCGCATGCAGTCTCTGGACAATCATGCACTTCAGTCAGACGCCACCATGTTCTAGAACGGGCCTGCAAGGAGTTGACAAGCTGACAGTCCTCTCCTAGGATTTCCATTTATGGTGGAAACGATGTCCACCCACCACCAATTGCTTCAATAACTGCTTCCCTGGGATCGGAAACGGCCCCAGTCAACTCTGTACCTTTGGGATGTGGAGGCCTTCTCATGCTACCACCTAGGCTTCATGGTAAGATGTGGAGGCAGAAGCGAAGACTGGGGCACCTAACAAGAAGCGGTAGATGAGCGGTGAACATGCAGGGGTGATTTGGCATACTAGGTGTGGAAGTGAGATGAAGAGAGGCTTGTGGATAGATGTGGTGGATCTTTTGGTGGGCACGAAGATACGGTGGTGGGATGTGATTGTCGAGGGAGAACACATCTCTTATGAGGGGACAATGTGGTAGTGAGAGAGACAGGTGTGGGAAGACAAGAGGGAGCGAAATGGAAAATGATATGTTACGAGGGTAAGTGGAAGGCAAGTGTGTCATAACGAGACAAGGGGGAAGTGAGTGATGTGACTAGTGGATAGGAGGCCTAGTGGAACACAAGTGGCAAGAGGAGGGTGGGACGATGCAAGGAGGAGGCACCATGATAGCAAAGGGGCCCACACTGGAA
>CBVK0100189416.1:0-13943 GCA_900067695.1 Picea abies | reverse complement strand
TATATTGTAATTTCATTGTAAATCTAGACAGTTCATTATAAGGTCACAGATCTAACGATAGAGATTATATTAGAGTTTTTTGTCCTAGAAGGCAACCCTATTTTATGAGGGAAATGTATTGCGGCTATGATTGATGGTGAATGTTGTATTCTGAGATATGAGACTATGAGAGAAAGAAGAGGAAGTTACAATGGGTTTGTTGTAGGTTTTATCCCTTCATATGCTGGATAATAATAAGGGAAGGACGTGGCAATCTCCCTAGTGGACATAGCCCACACTGGGTGAACCACGTAAATCTGTGTCTCTATTGTATTGGGTATCTTATGTTTTTTTTTTTTGTATTTGTTTTTTATTTTATCGCTCCACAGTCCTATTTTTCTAACAATATCCTCACTAGACTCACCAAGTGAATCAATATTGAATAAGGATTCCTCTCAAATTGTTGCCTACAAATTATACATGTAAAGTAGTTCTTTAAAAGAGTAATGAGGACCTTACCAAGATTAAAATTCATATAGTGTTACAATCCAACTTAAGCAATATATGGAGAAAGAATTTTATAGATGTTGCAATTACAGAGAACACCCTTTTTGCAATTTGTGAGGATTTCTATGAAATTTTAGAAAACATAGAGGCACCATTGACCCAACAATGCTAAAATATTGGCACCAAGATCAAAATTTTCACAATGAGTACATTACAAGTTGTCTCTTAGCCTACTATGCCCGTAGATTGGAATTAGAGAAACCCTATAAAATGCTTGAGGATTGTGCATGACAATATGGACAATATGAACACTTCCATACCAATGCTAAAAAGGAAGGAAAATTTAATTATCATTGCCTCTAATTTTCTAGTTCATCTATATGGAATGATTACACATGGAAACCAAATTAGGGGTTTCATCACTTTGGAATCCCTTTTCTAGATACAGGTTCAAATTTCATTATATCCTCCTTATGTTTATTCTTGATCATGTTATAGGACCTAATGGTTCATGTATTTGGGAACTTTTTATACAAGAAATGATCTTTAATACATCCATTACACGATGCACTTTTACAAAATGAATCCTATGAAAAGTCTCAAGAATATTTAAGAGAGAATCCACATAGGATTTATGCCAATATATTCCTTGAACAAACTCTAATATGTTTCATAAATACCTTATTAATTCTAAATGAGGTATCTATATTTCTAGTGGATTTAATTATCAACCCAGGGCGTGTATGCTTGCGAAGCGTTGTGAAAAATTTGTGCAAGTGTCAAGAACTTTTTTATAAAATGAAATATATCATGATGTTCTAATCTAACTAGAAATCCAATTCTAGTTACAAGAAACAAAGAATTGAAGTATAAAAAGCATAACAATTGAAATCTACAACTTAAATATCACCATCACACAAACATGTTCAATGTTTTGTACCAACACACTACAAACTATTAAGTAACAATTGTATATACATTAATTCAATCTACAAAAACTATTAAAACACTAAACTATGAAAATTACTATAACTAATTATGAAACAACAAGTAATACAAGACCTATATCCTCAAAGTGGGTCCTTCCTCTTCACAACAAGGTGCTAGAAATATTTAAACTCAACACTTAGAATTAATTCCACTTAATTCATACATAAATATATTGGAAGGGAAAAATTGAGCAAGTTGGTTATATTATAGAAAAGTATCTACAGAAATATACATGTCTCCTTCATGAATGATATCATAGGTTCTATAGCATGGCCATTAGTTAAATCTCTAGAACATGTCTTACTAGTCCCTAATGTTTCCAAGGCTTTTTCAATAGTTATAGTTGGTTTAACATCAATCATATCCACAAGGTTAGTGGAAGGATCAATAAGTTCATCAAGAAGCTATTTATAGATCTGGGTGATTGTATTATTATTAGGATCCATATCAATATCCATGATTTCATTAAAGATTTTAGTGGTAATTTCAACATCATTTTTTATAACCACTTCTGTAACAGCTTCAACAACAACATCTTTGACAAGATTAGACATAACAACTTTGTCAATAGTAGTAGGATTAGTAGCGGAAACAACATTTTCCATGGAATCAATAGTAATGTTTGTCATGGGAACAATAACATATATGACATGATCAGTACCAATAGTGGAAGATATAAGAACTTATTCATCAATACAACCAACAACATTGGAAAATTTTGGAACATGATCTATAACAAATTCAAGAGTAATATATTCAATAATTTCTTCCTTATCAATATCAACAATATGATTAATGAAATTGATAGGACTGGAAGGAATAGGTATAATGACATATTCAACAATGGGCTCATCAACTAGCTTAGTAGTAGTAGGATAAAAAATAACAGTAGGTTGAGTGATATCCATAGGATCAATAGCAACATAATTAACATTTTGAGTGGCATCCATAGGATTAGTAGCAACCCTAAGGGTTGAAAGCAATTATTTATTTCATTGCTTGGTCACCTTCATGAAAAATAGAAGGTGACTAGGAACACTCATCAAGGGATTTAACTAATGTGTCAAACCTTACCTTATATATATGTTCCTTCAACTTCCTTTGGAAAAAAACTAATTTATGGTGCAAAACCTTAATTTCCTTCTTTAATCAGTGATTAATATTTAAAATTGTGATATGAAAAAGTTTCAAATAGACTTTTTTTGAAAAAATACTAATCACCATTTTGGTTACCTCATGTATCAATGGAGTCTATATTGCATCCTCTTCAAAATTATCTAGAAATATGTGTTGGACTATTAGGAAGGTCCTATATAAATTCAACATGTTCTTGAAAAGGAGGAACTACTTATGTAATGATTATTTCTGCATCTTTTTGTTTTTCTACTACTTTTTTTGTAATATTAGTAGTGTCTTGAATAGTTTCCCTAATCCTTATTCTTTTATAATGAAATGGAAATATGTCTTCTTTAGATTTTTTAACATCCCCATTTTTAATCTCCAGTTTAGTGATTGTTACAACAAATTTTTCCTCACTCCATGCTGCTTGCTTGGATGGCCTTTCCATTTCCCTCTGCAGACTTGAAGTCCCCTTTTTTGTTCTTTGGTGGAAAAGGCCTCAATATATATTCTCCATTATTCCCCATTGTATTCATTTTAACGATACAAATATATAATACAAAATTTCCACATCATTTCTATCAAAATCAACATCCTTGTGTATGATAAAATTGCAAGTCATTGAACCATAATTCTTCCAAAGTATGTCATCTATAGACCACAATTTCCCATCTAGAAAATTTGATTTTGTTGTTGTCGAAATTTTTACAATGATTTGAGTTTTAAACACTCAACCTATAGACTCGAGAATAAAATGACACAAGCAAGTTGTGGGTGTTGGGTTCAACCAAGAATGTACCTGAAAATTACAACACAATTCAACTTGATTTGATTTGACACTTGGAAAAAACTATTGTGAGTTATTTTTGAGCTTGATTACTTACAAAAAATACTATTTGCAAGTTAAATACAATGAATGTTGGTTTCAACGTTTAATTGATATTCAAATTAGATGATACTTTGATTCCATATCATGTTCAATTATCCTTTAATTATAAGATTGATTTGTGATTTTAGTCTCTCACTCATATACAATAATGAAGTCATAGAACCACCTAATGTATTTCACATTTATGGATACAATATTTATCCCAAGTGTGTTTCTATATTCCTATTTTTCCTCCTCCTACCTTACTCCAAATGAGGTGTTGATGTGAGATAAATTGAGGTGGTTTGATTATTGTAAAATAATAATAATAATAACAATATATTTGTATCATTACAATTAATACAATGAGGAATAGTAGAGAATATGTCTTGAGGCCTTTTCCACTTCAACCCCAATTATTTTTCTATGTGGGCACAATCAGATTGAACAGATTTTTTCTTATTTATATGCACATCATGGTTCTCACCAACTATTGGTTGGCATTCTATCCAATAAAATCCTTCAAAATTCAATTTACAAGGCTTCCATTAGAATGTAGAAACAACAACACCTTTGATCAAGTGAATAAATTGCACAAAAAATTCCAAAGATGGAGACTCCTATGGGTGATGATGTAGATTGTTGGGTATTTTGGTTGATTGCTTTGGTAGTGGTGGAAAAAAATCTATATTCCAACATTCAATCCAAGTGTTTCTTTTGTATCTTTTTTTCTCTCTCACTCACATTTAACCAGAAACGACAGAGATGGAAAACAAAAAAGATAGACGTGGAGGGTAAATGACACATTGATGGTACATTATTAAATGGTTTGGATATCTAAATGAAAATGTATCAGTTTTGGGTTTGGAAAGTCTAAATACCATATATAACAGATTGTTGGTGTAAATCTGTGGGAGCGTAGGGATCCAAATGTTGGACCTTTAATCTATATGCAAATGCTACTTCTCCGCATTCATCATCTTCTTCTTCATGCATATCCATGGTCATATGCCCTTACAGATGAAATGAAATATTAAATGATTGAATCAAACTAGATTTTACTTGACATGCCAAGAGTATCCCACAGTTCATACACTCAGACTTCATCTACCATGGAAAACTACAATGGTGCTACCAGGCCCTAAGAACATAATATATCTAATACCAAATGAAGGAATAAAACGCACAATAAAGGCCATGAAAATAAGTTTGGAAGAAAAGGAATCAAGACATATTGATCTATGTGGGTATTGGTGGCCATCCAACTATTCGATTGGCTCAAAACACAATTTTCCACCTTGGTAGTTTTTCTATGGTTTTTCAGGTCCCAAACTTTCGGGGCTATTTGAGGCCCTAAATGAAATTTTTTTTATGTTGCGGGACCCAAGAGATAATAAAAGGCTCTTTCCTCATATCGGTTGGAATGTGTACTTATCAGTTAGACCTTTACAATGAGATATCCTGCACCCCAAATGAATATCATATGCAAACGTTATTCCCTCCAGAAGTTGATGTATCAACTACCCCCATCAGGGCCTACATACTTTTTTGTGCTCATCTACCGAGGTTAGGGTTTTGGATGTTTAATGTTTTCCTATTAATAATTTATGTTAAAAATGAATTTTGTACCTCATTGTAATGACATCTTCTTGGGAATGAGTATAGTTGTCACATCTCTTCTCATATACAAGATGCCACAATTCTAGCGAGTTCATTCACTCTAAATTTTTACAATTCTGAACATTTCATTTCATTAATAGAATTTGAGTTTTCTTTGTTTTTCTTGTAATCACTTTATGTCTTTCCTTCTTATATCTCCTCCTTCATTTTGTTCTCAAAAAAATATGGATGACATATTCTCTACTATTCCTCATTGTATTCATTTTAATGATACAAATATATAATAGATTAATGAAACCACCTCAATTTCTCTCACATCGATAACTCATTGGGACATAAGGTAGGAGGAGGAAAAATAGTAATCTAGAAACACACTTATGATAAAAAAATATATCCTTAACTGTGAAGTACATTAGGTGGTTCTAGAACTTCATGATTGCATACGACTAAGAGGATAACATGTTGGATCCCTGACAATGGTGATTTTAACAACCCACCCAAATTTATATGTATAATAAATGGGTGAATCCCCATGATACATAGGAAAAATTGAAGGCTATTTATGATACATAGGAAAAATTGAAGGCTATTTTATCAATAATATAATATGTACATATAAGTTTTTGGCAAATATTTTAGTCAATTATATAATATTGTAAAATATTGGATATTCTTTCACTGAATTATAAACTCTTGTAAAATTTTGGCGAATCTTTCACTGAATTATAAAATCTTGTAAAGTCTTGTTGAATGTTTTGATAAATTATAAAACCATATATAATAATAGGAAAATGTATTCATTAATCTGTAATATACTCATTTTACATATTTGGAAAAAGAAACATAATTTTTCCATCCTCTAGACAATGCTACAAGCATTAGGGGTTATGTTTGTCAGTGTTCTCACTGTACACTCTTGGATATTCATCTATCAGTTTTGATGATATTTCACTAAAACGTTCACATGTCTTGATCCTGACCACCACTTATGTTAATATCATGATATATTAAACTTTTCTTTACCACTTCTATTACAGATTCTTTATTACTAATTCATCAATTATGAAAGGACCCTTCAAACAAGTTCATCATAGGATGTTTTTAAATAGTATCACACATAATTCTATCCATCAATAACTCCAAAAGTATAAGAGTATCCATAGTTCACATTCCATGCACAACTTCCTCTCCAATCATCCATTTGTACTAAAAAGGGACCTCTTTTGAAGGAAGAGAGTTTTGTTTTATCCCTTATATTTGTATTGTTTTATAAAAAAGTAAAGGGACACATAACTTTATATAAATATTGGGCATAGTTTAGGCCTTAGAAAAAGAGATAGTCTCAGTTAGAATTCTATGATTCAACATGAACAATAAGAGATGTAGATTAAGTAAGGGATATTATGTAATCATGTATATCTATACATGGTAGTAGCACAATGCACAATCAAAGTAATATCACCCATTTTAATCCCATTAAGGGTAGCACATGCAATTTTTGTCACTTATATCCTACTACATATTGATTCCCAAAATTGAGTTGCAGAAAAGTAATGAAGAAATAAATGATCCAGAATTATATAGAAACCTATTTTTTCCATGTGATACAAGCAAAAATAGGCATAGCTCTTTCTTAGTTACATGAATCTCTCCATAACATGTGCATTATTAGAAAAAACTGTGTAATTATTATTTTTCAATATTGTTCTTCAACTTTGAATTCAAGAACTATAGTGCAGTAAACAATCTCTCATCCTCCACTAGCTACATGCAATGCTCTTTTAGTATTGAAAACAAAAGTATAATTGCATTAGAGGAATGTCGATATCATGCCAACCCAAACCCTTGACTCAATGGAAATCATATGAAACCAATCATGCAACAAAAAAGGTTTCAATCAAACATCAAATAAGAACTAGAATCATTCAAGGGACTAACAAAATTTTTAAGCAAAATAAACCCAAAATTTCAAACTTGAAAAAATGTTCCAAAATGAAACAAACAAACAAACGATTAAAATTTACCAAGGTATTAGAGCTAGACATCAAATTAATTTCATCTACTTGAATGAGCCCATTCCTTCTTAGCAGAAGTATTTCTAATTAGTTATTTACCCTTTAATACTAGGACACTATCTATGTGAAGAGATAGGTCCTAGCTTCAAATTCAAACTTCATTTCCTATCACATATAAAAAAAGACAATGTAATAGTTAAATATCAAAACATCAATCTTAAAATAACTTACATCATGGAAATGTGGCTCTAATGTTATAATGAAAAATAGAAAATATGGAACCTATTTTTACCTGAAATGCAACCTCAAATTTGTTGATGTTTTGGTAGCTGTAGGAGGAACTTTCCTCTAGACAACCTTTCTTATAAGAGAAGAAGATTCTGAAAGTCCAAGAAGACCATTGAAAAATAGGAGAATATCTTAGAGAGAGTATGTTGGCTCAAAGGGAGAGCCACAGAGGGAGTTTCCCCTTAGTTCAGGTGGGAGAGAGACATATCCCGGGACTGACAGATAGGTGTCATGATTCTAGGGTGAAGTTTGTATAATTCATAGACACGATTGGCATGATGAATAATGTATCCCTCACTGAGAGGGAGTGTTGATGTTTGGGAAGAATCCAAAATACATTCTCCTAGATTAATAAGTAGTTATATAATATATATAATAAATAAGTAGTTATTTATTATGCAAGGGATGCATCCTTTCATGGATGGTCACCATATGTTCTCTATATATGGAACACTCATCATTGTAATAATATATCAATGATATCGTATTATATCATATAGAAAAATCAACATGGTATCAAAGAAGGACTGAGCTTGACTCCCTCATGGGAGGGCCCAGGAAAATGAGAGATAACTTTCATTTTGTGAAGAGTTTTAGAATGTGTGTGAAAAGCATAGGCTACATGCATATATAGAGAAGGATGTATATAATGCAGTAAGTGATGTGCATATATAGGGATGGATGCATATACTGCAATGAATGATGTAAATTTTTGAGAGTGGGAGTGTTCATAAATACCAGTTTATGAATCCATTGAGGAAATGAAGTATAGGTACAATGAATTGACCATCCGCGATTGCATTGAACCACTTATGGATGTCCTCATGGGGTGTATGGTATTCTCTTGGAGTCATTATTATCGTTTTTAGTTCCTCCCTGATAAATGCATAGAGAAGGAAATAATTTAGAGCCATGGATTAATGTTCTAGAGAATGAACCTTCCAACATGTGAATGATAGTTCACTCCTTGTAGGAAATCGTGATTGTTTTTATCTCCTATTCAAGTCGCTTCTTGAGGTGGGATTAAAAATATTTTATCTTTTCTATGATTTGAATATCGTGGAATACAAGAATGGAGTTGATAAATGCTTGTTTAAGGGTGGAGAGAAGTGGGAGGAAAGGGTCACAAGGGGATTCTAAATATGTGTAGATTGGAATTCCTCTAGAAATGTTAATAAGTTGACCCTTGATGGATTCAGGGAGATGAAATGCGTCTGCAATGCTTGAGATGACTCCTAACACCATTTTTACAAGCATTTTTTCTAGTTGCCGAAGATCGATTTCCTGCTAGAGAGAGGACAAGTGCAATGCCAACATTAGTTTTAAGATATCTAGAGCCTCTTCTATCTTCCTGGCAGATATGAGGGTGAGATATTTGATGTCCTGGTTGTGTTTCTCAGCACTATGAACGTGCGTAGTGACTAGGTTAGCCAAGAATTGAAGCTTAGAACTATAAGCATCCATGGCTATGTCGAAACCCTTGAATCCATAGTCCAAGCTCAGATCAGGACCCAGGGAAATATTGTTGGGGATCACATTGCTCTATAATTCAATAATTAGCTTTGTGAACTATGTGAAGAGGAGCCTACCTTGTCCAGCCACAACTACACAAACATAATTCATGTAGAATCCCAATGCACTACCATGGAAATTAACACCATGGAGGGCCTTTCCATTGACATGGTTGATGATAGGATTGACATTGGCTAACTTGATCTATGTCTCAATTGTGGTCATGGATTCCCTTATCATTTGCACGAGAGGGGTCATCCACTGGGGACTCTATTGGAGAGCATAATGATCTTGCTTGGGGTTCTTGAGAGTATTGATGTTGTAATATTCTCTTGATATCTTTGGGAATGGGTTGTCTTTGAGAATCCATTCAAGAAGCTCTGCAAATTCTATCTGGACTCTATATGAATTCATCTAGTGGATCTACAAGATCAAGCATGCAAGAGATGACAACATCGAAAAGTACAAAGCAAGGTTCGTGGCAACATGGTTCTCTTAGAAAGAGGGAGTTGGCCTCTAAGTTCAAGATGAAGGATCTTGGATTAATGCATTACTATTTGGGATTAGAAGTATGAAAAAATCTAGGTGAGATCTTTCTTGGTCAAGGGAAGTATGTTGTGAAGATCATTTAAAAGTTTGGGATGATGGATTGCAACTCCCATGTTGATAAACCTGAAGAAATTGAGAGACTATGATTCTGATCTAGTAGACCCCTCCATGTACCGACAGTCGATTGGCTCATTGATGCATTTGGTTAATACCAGACCAGACATTTTCTTTGTTGTGAATACATTGATCTAGTTCCAGGTGGAACCAAGACATGAGCATTGGATAGCTGCAAAGCACATTTTGAGATATTTGTGTGGCACACTAAATTATGGTTTACGATATGTCTCAAAAAGTGATGTACAACTACAAGGATATATGGATTCCTATTAGGCAGAGAGTGCAAGTGACAGAAAGATTATTTCTGGTGTATGTTTTAGTTTTGGATCTGCTATGGTATCTTAGGCTAGCGAGAAACATAAGTGTGTCGCACTCAGAACTGCATATGTAGAGTATATTGGAGCTTGTAATGCTTGTACAGAAGTAGTATGGATATTTAAGTTGGTTTCTAGACTATTTGACCAGTAACTGGATTCGATCGTAATATACATCAAAGGTGCAAAGATTTCATAGAACCATGTGTTCCATGACAAGTTGAAGAACTCTGAGATCAAGTACTACTACATCCATGATAAAGTCTAGAAGGGAGAAGTGAATCTCCAGTACATCTCCACCGATGAGAAGATGACATATATTCTAACGAAGCCCTTGTCCAAAGGCAAGTTTGTATACTTCAGGGACAAGTTGGGGCTTGTGGAAATTACTCCCTTTATTGAGAGGGAGTGTTGATATTCTTTCATTGTGGATAGTCAGTGTGCTGCTGGACTGACAATCTCCCTGTGGAGAATGGTCGAGGTTGGAAATGTTTTTGATATATCATGGATTGACATTTTCTGTGGAAAATGGTCCAAGACTGACATTTTCCTATGGTATAGATGGTGACCTAGTCAGGATGAATGTTTTTCCCCCTATGACATGGTTGGTGACCTAATTAGGGAGGTTGGTACATGAATTTCATTTTCTCTATGGCACATATGGTGACTCGATTAGAGAAAAATGTCTAGGATTGACATTTTTCTATGACACGTGTAGTGACCTGATTAGAAGAATGATCCATGTAGCCCATGGTGTGGCTTTCAACATCTAGAAGGATTGACATTCTTCATGTGGAATAGATAGTGAACTAATCAGGAAGAATGGTCCTTGTAGTCACATGACACTCTATTGAGTGCATGACAACTGTGGAACACATGCGTAGTTGTGAGACTATGGTGAAGATTGTGTGTCTCTGGACAATAATTGTATGCTACTACGCTAGTTGTGTACCATTGGTTGAGACTATGTGTCTCTAGACAATAGATGCATGCTACTACAGTGGTTTTGTACCACTGGAAGTGACTGTGTGTCACTAGACAACAATCGTGTGTTACTAGCAGTGGTTGTGTACCACTAGATAGTAGTTGTGTAATACTATGGATCAACACAATCGTGTTCTATTGAATGGAATTGTAGTAGCTATACATGCTACTAGTTCATTGTCATGGAGACTACCATATCACTTATAGTAGTTGTTTGTTTCTTGATCGCAGAGACTGTGAAATATGATTTGAGCTATTGATGGAATGGTAGTAGTTGTGTGCTACTAGTTGATTGCAGAGTAGTCAGTTGACTACTAGATTAAAATATCATGGAGAGATGCCTCCCTAGCTAAGAGGGAGTGTTGATGTTTCAACATCGGGTAGATATTCTCCCAGGATTGGTCATGGTGATTTGGCCAGTGGATAATGGCCCTAGCATAGTCTTCAAAGAATAGAAGAATCGATGTGTTAGTGTTCCTCCAGTGTGTGGAAACATTGAGAAAACATTCACCCACACAGGTGTACCTGTGGTGAATCAACCGAGTAAGCATTGAGCGAACCTTCTCCTAGATTGGGCTTCAGACCAAGGGAGATAGGGTACATTTATCACAAAGGTGTACTTGTGGTAAATGGGCCTAGGCGTAGTCCATTTATCACAAAGGTGTACTTGTGGTAAATGGGCCTAGGCGTAGTCCTTCCTTGATCATGACAAGGAATAATATGAACTCAAGGTGCTTGACGTGCTTTCCATGTGTCAGATAGAATTTGTCTGACATTCACTAATAGGGGTTTACCTATGGTGAACAACCTTGGTGTGGTCTTTTTCCTAGTCACGATCATTTGACAAGGAATGATAAAGACTCAAGATACTAGATGCTATCACATGCAAACTGAGAGTGAGCCTAGTCTCAGAGAGAGCCAATTGGCTCAGAGGGAGAGCCGTAGAGGGAGTTTCCCCCAGGTTTGGGTGGAAGAGAGACATCTCCCAAGATTGATAGACAAATGTCATGAGTTTAGGGTGAAGTTTGTATACTTCAGAGACAAGATTTGGAATTATGAAGAATGTATCCCTCGTTGAGAGGGAGTGTTAATGTTTGGACAACATCGAGAAGACATTCTCCCAGACTAATAATTAATAATATAATTATTAATTATTAAACAATACAATACAAGGTATAAATATATATAATAAATAAGTAGTTATGTATTATCCAAGGGGCGCATCCTTTCATGGATGGTCATCATATGTTCTCTATATATGGAACACTCATCATTGCAATAATATATCGATAAAATATCATCTCATATAGAAAAATCAACAAACAATATGTAAACTTCATATTTGCGTGTTAGGCTATGAAATCAACATTTAATATACTTCAGATCTGTGAGAATATTTTTGATTTGTTGAAGGAGGTGGTAGTTGAAGCTCTAGAACTAGTTATACCTGATTTTGAAAAAAATTTGTGTTGAATGTCATAATTTTTTTATAGAAATCAGTAGTGTGTTAAGTAAGGAAGGACATGTTGCATATTTTTGTGAGAAATTGAATGAAGCAATAAAGAGGTACTCTACCTATGCCAGGAATTATATGCAATACTCTAAGTTTTAGAACATTGGTTAAATTGTTTTTTACATAAAGAGTTTATGTTGTTGATTGACCATAATGTAATAAACTTACATAAATTCCCAAAAAAACTCTCACAGGGGCACTGAATTGCAAACATATTTCTGAAGTTACATTTTTGTAGAGTCAAAGTAGGAGTGGAAACTCAAATGTGTTAATTGACACATTAAGTGGAAGATTATATTTACTTAACTATGAAGAATGATGTAGTTGGTTTCAAAGCTTTGAAATATATTGTATATTCAAAGTAGGAGTGGAAACTCAAATAGGTTAATTAACACCTGGAGTAGAAGATTCTATTTTCTTAGCTATGAAAAATGATGAAATTGGTTTCAAAGCTTCAAAGGATATTATTTTGTTGCAAAGTTAGTCAAATTTAATCAAAACCCTATGGTATATAAATATATAAAACGTTTAAATGGCTCTATTACTCCCCCCACCCGACCTCTCTTTTGCAACAACTGGATGTGCATTCTTGCAAGTTCTATGAGGGAAAAAATAATTCAAGAATTACATGGGGATCTTGGAAGACATTTTGGCCAAGAAAAAACTTCTTGAGTATGTTATATAAAAGGTTTGTTTGTCGTAACATATGGGGGATATCGACGACTATGTTTACTACTTTCGAACTAGCTAGTTAGTTGGAGAAAGTTCACAAAGTACAAAAATATACTTTCCTTTTTCCAATACTAGATGGCCCTAGAGTTGACATCATTATGGATTTTGTGTTAAGATTGTCTAGAGTAAATTAATGATTCTTTTTTTGTCACTGTCCATAAATTTTTGAAATGACCCACTTCATTTCATGTAAATGTTGGATAATAATGGAATTGGTTTGGGTTTGAATTTGTTACGGATAGTTGAGATATTATCTCAACTATATCGATTGTGTAGTTAAGATAGACATATATCTTAAGCTACTTGTAATTGTATTTATATTGTGATTTTACTTAATGAAAATTAGTTTTGATATGCATCTTGTTTTCTATTTTGGCATCAGAGACGAGTGCTCTGGGTAACTCCCTCTCAGGAGGCCCAGGTGTATTTGAGAGTGGAGTCCTTTTATTTCCTAGTGTGAAGAGTGTTTTTTTGCATGTGAGTTCACCATTTTATTACTATAGATAACCATTTTTTTTCTGGAGTTGCGTGAGTCTATCAAGTGGAGGATATTGTGGGTTGGACTGTGTGCAACAAAGAAGGACCTGATGAGATAAATAGTGTTGAATTGATCATTGATTGTAGAGGAGACACCATCACCTACGCTGCCACTGATGAGATGTTAAATTTGGCAACATCGATAGTCATTCTCCAATAAGACGCCATATGGGCCACCTTGAGGCTTGCCACGGAGATTTAGAGAATCAACCAGTCTTGTGAGGTATTGAAAAAATATAGGGGGAATGCACAACCTCTGTGAGTCAAACCAAAAGTCAGGACGAACAAGATGCTATGTG
>CBVK0100189415.1:0-13943 GCA_900067695.1 Picea abies | reverse complement strand
TCTGATAACGTAGCTTCCCCTTGCCGTTTTATTCATTTGATGCGTATGTTGCCCGATTAATTCCGGCGTACAATTTTGAAATTTTCCACAGTGGTTATTCAAAAGATTTTTATCACAAGTCCAAACGATTGCAATGACGCATACAAACCAGCACACTTAATCAGCCACCAAAAACGTAATATGTTTGCAGATTACACAGTGATTTTTGAATGAGAAAGCAACCAATTTCTAGATCCATCCCCGAATCCCCACCTACGTATGTACTCCTTTCCTCGCAATACTCACCTTTCGCACTTTATACTCTCCTTTTGATTGGCAATCTACACTGGTCCGTTGCTCGGTGTTCCAAGACTTCCATTTTGATAGATAAGGTGTAAAATTTTCTGTTATTCAAATTTAATAGTTAATGGTTAAGTTACATATGAATATGAGTCGATATATGAATAAGTTACATGTGAATGTAACTGGATAGATGAAGATGAGTGGATTTCATTGATAAAATTATGAATATGAGTCGATATATGAATAAGTTACATGTGAATGTAACTGGATAGATGAAGATGAGTGGATTTCATTGATAAAATTAGTACTGTAAGAGTATTTTGATAGATAAGGTGTGATATATTTTATTATTCAATTTAATAATTAATGATTAAGTTATATGTGAAAATCAGTGGATAGATGAATTAATTAAATGTAAAAGTAACTAGATAGATGAAGATAAATGGATTCCATTGATGAAACTATTATTCTAAGGGTATTTTGATAGATAAGATGTGATATGTTTTGTTATTCAAATTTAATAGTTAATGGTTAAGGATCATAAAACCTTGTAAGAAAGTTCTTTTGCATTAATTATTTTTTTCTATATTTTAGCTTTTTAAAGAGAATTATAGTACTTAAACTCATTTTTATATTTTTTATATAGAATATAAAAAACAAAATGTATATGAAGTTTCACATAGAAGAAATGTTTAAAAAGAAAAAAAAATAGTTCTAATTAAAGTATAATTAGAGTATAAGAAATAAAGATGTTATTAATTTAAAAACCTTTACTTCAAGATATTTTCATTGAAACATATGCACATTGCAGTATACCTAGATGTATTTCATAGAATACCTAGATTGCAACCAAACCAATGTTAATGGATAAAGATTTTCATGACTTTGATTTCATTTATTATATGTTATGCTTTTAATGAATATTTAATATATCCATTTATTATACCTTATGTTTCTAATCCATATTCAATGCACTACATTGTTGTATGAAAACTCATTTTGATTAAAAAAAATATTTTTTTATTTTCTAGTTTTTCAAAGGTCCCAAAAGTATTGTAACTTTTGTAACATTTGGATTCAATTTATTATTTTATATCCCTTATCAACAAATAAAGTGAATCTCATGGTTTACATAGAAAAAGTTTAATTTAAAAAAAAATAGTGTGAGTTATAATGTAGTAAGCTAAGATGTTGCTAAATTTTTCCGTTGAAATCTGTGCACATTTTTCCGTTGAAATCTGTGCACATTGTAAAATAGATACTATTTCATAGAGTACCTATATTGCAACCAAACCAATGCTAGTGGATAAGTATTTTTAATACTTTGAATTGATTTACTATATCTTATATTTCTAATCAATATTTAATTTAACAATTTATTATGTGTTATGTTTCTAATCAATATTCAAATAACTACATTATTAAAAAAATTCAATCCTAATGGAACCAAAAAGTAGACATAAAATGGGAAGATTAAATTTTGTAGATATTATGAGAATTTTAAAAGTATTAAAATGGGAAGATTAAATTTTGTAGATATTATGAGAATTTTAAAAGTATTATAGCATTAATGAGATGTATATTTTGATGGTTGAGAATTATAATATATATATATATATAGATTTAGATTTAGAGGATACTTGTGATGACTAGTACATGGATAGTTTTTACTTTCTAAAATACTATTTTAATCTTTGATTTGATGACTCTACTTCATCTTATCTACATAAGAATATTGAAAAAAATTAAAAGCTCATTGTAACTATTTAGTAGTCTAAATGTTCTATGTTCTAGATCTTTTCTAGAGATATTATTCATTTAATTCTAATTGTTGGATCTCCATATTAGAGTTGTTATCTGAGTGTTATAGGGGTTTTTAGTACACTAAATCCATTTATGCAAATGCAATTTATATAATAGAAAATTACAATTTCACCAAGATTGATATTGCTAGATTATATTTATGCAAATGCAATTTATATAATAGAAAATTACAATTTCAGTAAGATTGGTATTGCTAGATTATTGACTTAGAGATGAATAATGCTTTATTTATTTGGCATATATTTACAATGAATTTTCTCCTAACCAAAACCCTACATTTAATTCCAAATAAATCACTTATTAAATTAAAGAAAAATTGAGTAATCAACTAAACATAAAAAAGGAAACCAAATCATGCACACATGAACACTAGTATTTTTGAGTAGATACCCCTAAAAAACCCGAGAGTGAAAACCAGTGCTAAGAATCATTTTATTATGCTAAAAGAAGGGCTCACGTAACAAGCATAATGGACCATTGAGAGAAATACAATTGCAGACAACTGGCAAAGTCTAGTCTCTTGTACGAACCATAACACCACACTTTTCAAGCTACACATGTCTTTCCTTCAAAAAGCTTGTGTATATACATGATTATCTCCGATCTGTGTACATGTACACAAAGACTATATGCAAAGCTCTATATGACATGACACTTTCGTGTGGTTTCCTTTGACTAAAACCCTCCTCTCATGCATACATTCTCTCTTCTCCTTGACATGATCTCTAGATGGAAGTCCTTATCGACATTTCGAATACCTTTAATCATATTCCTTCATGATCCAATACTCTTTGTGTCAACTCTCTCAACACAACTCCTATAAAGTGTCTTCCTCCTTCACCCTAGCCTTTGTTTTATAATAGTGAGTTCCAATTTATTTCTAATCTCCAAAGCTATAGATGATTGATATTACTTCTCACATCACTTGAGATTTACAAAACTTGCTAATATGATTGATATTACTTCTCACATCACTTGAGATTTACAAAACTTGCTAATTACTTTTAGCACCTTCCTTAAATAACTCAATTAATTGATTACATATTTAATTGATAAAATAAATTTACTTTAATAATTCCTTTAATTAAAATAAACTCATGAGTTGAAGGCTTTGGATGATTTCCACACATCTAGACACATAGACCTGTGTGGAAATACCCATATGATGTTATCACTAGAATCAAAACTCCCTCTTCTGTACCACTCCAAGTATGTCTCTCACGAATACAAACTTCCCTTTCTCTAAGATTTTGAATGAAGTTGTATCTGATTTCAATATCCTTGGACATGTCATGGAATATTGGATTCTTTGATAGTTTGATACAAATTTGATTATTATATTATATCACCATATTCTCCAACTCCTCATCAAATAAACTTGTAACCAAATTTTGAAAACAAATGGCTTCACAACTAGCCATACTCATTTTCATATGCTTCACCTACATTGAACTCCTACATAAGTATGCTTCCTACTAAACCAAAAAATTGATATTGCTCATAGGTTGAAGCAACACCCTGAGTTGCTCTTTCTATATATTACACTCCCTTTCGAATATGAGTCTATCTGTCTCTACAAATGCAGTCCATGTCCTCCAAGATATCTCAATCCATACTCCACTTTATCTCTACACTACCTAAGCACATGCTTTGATGCAATCTAATCGATTTGTCAAGGTCCACCATTAACTAACTGAAGGTGTTTATAGAAAAACAAATATTTTTCCTAGTGTTGACAAACTATCAGCTACATGTATATCTTCAGATCCAACAACTCTAAATGTCAAAGTGATCAGCCTCTTCCTATTTCTGATCATAGGTGTAGCCATAGTTTTACAATCCTCCATCCTCGTGATCCCTACTGCATACTTCCCATGTTCAAGGAAGATCTCTCCCAATACCTCCAATACCTATAACCCAAAGAAATAATGCATGAAGCGAATGCCCTTCATTTTGAACTCACTCATTAAATCCACTTTGCACCTTGCAATAAGCTGCTCTACACCTATGAAAAATAAGGCATCAATGTGTATAGAACCAGGATGAGTGGATTTGAGCCAACAAGTATGAGTTACAGGTTAGGATTTACCTCACTCTTGATAAATCCTGTACTCTGCAAGTATCCATTGATCCCAGAATACTACACTCTAGGTTTTTGTTTGAGTCTGCACAAGGATTTATTAAGACTACACACACGAGACTTCCTCCCATGTACCTCAAATCCCTTAGGTTTATCTATGCATTCTTCTTTCTCAATGATGTAATCGAGGAAAGTTGTTTTCAGATTCATCCAATGCATCATTCACCTCATAACTAAAGAAATATAAATAATAGCTCAAATATAAGCATACCTAGAGACTTGAGAAAATGTCTCATCATAGTCCACTCCCTCTTTGTGGGACAACCCTCTCACCAAAAACCTCTCTTTGAACTTCTTGATGCTACCATCTACAACATGTTTGATATTTTAGAGCCATATAGAATATGTCACAAACATAGTTCCTCATGATATAGGTGTACTCCTCTACCATGGAACTGTGTCATACCTTCTAATCTATTTCTTCCTCAAAACTAGAATGCTCAACACCAATGATGCTACTCATAAGTTCCATACAATTCAAAATCTTATTGGGAGGCCTTTGTTAACCACACTCCTAGAAACCTCACCATCATCCCTAAGTGTTTGTAATAGCCACCAGACTCTCCTATAGGACAGGAACTGGCTAACTCCTCATCCCCACCTAAAGTGTGAATTGTTGATTGTTTCTCATCCTTAAGAGCTTGATGCTCCTTATCCTCTGTCGGTGCTAATGAATCCTAAGATATACTAGATTCAAATTTCTCTTCAAACTTAACATGTCTACTCACTACTTTCTTTGTAATGTCTCTTTCCACCCAACTATTTTTTTTAAACGTTTTCCATCGTTAAGTTATAAACGAAACTTCACTTATAGAGGTTTTCTGAAATGTTCTTCGCATTAGATTATTTAATGCTATAAACTAATTACCCTAGATTTTCCATAACAAAATACTTTTTCAATGGATCTTTTTCCCACACTCTCCTTACACCCGTCATATAGACTAATTCGAACTTCTTCCCTTCACACGTATACAATTGTTATTATTCTTTCTAGTGTAGTAATTATAACTTACTTTATTAAGTTTGGTAATAGGTTAATCATGCATTTGTATAAAAAAACTCTCGATATGTTCACCATGTACATTATCATGTAGTATTATGATCTTTCTTACCCAAGCGCACATTATAAATAAAAAAGGTTGTGTTCTTGAAGGGATGAACTATAACGCTATAGGATTGGATAAATCTAATCTCTTTTATTATTTAAATTCTGTATTGTGTTTTGGTTCTAAGGACTACAATACTTTTTCTATGACCCAATGGTCAAATATTGGTTGTTGAAATGAAATATTTAATCCAACCCATGCGTAAACCTTGTAGCATCCTTGGTGATGATTTTAACTCTCCCATTTATGTTAAGAGGGTTTATTGTTAAATGCATTTATTGCTATAACTATAATGTGGTGGTATTAGTGGATCGAATCCACAAACCCTCCTTTGATAACCACATATTATTTCCATGGATCTCGACCTTAAGGTCTACAAGTATTTACATAGAGTTTATTTTATATACAATTGTCACTTGGTAAAGAACGTAAACACATCAACATCTTGTATTAAGTCTACCATGCTGACGTAGAGTTAATTATTTGCTAACAACCATTTAAAGTTTGGTTTGTACAAATGTGACGTTAATGGAATTCCATGAGGAGGAAGTTCGTGCCTTGGCGTCTTTAAAACTTATGTTTGTCTCACTCTTGGAAGTACTCCAAGAGTCGACTATAACATTGAAAGTCAAGACCACGATGTGTCACATGTTCAATGTATAAAAATCATTTGGGTTGAGAATTAGAGTCATAGTCCCTTTCTGTCTAGTCGTAGGTATTAGTATTTTTTGTGTAGTTGTAGAGCGGCTCACTCCTAACCTAGAAAAAATACCAAGGTTCAAAAGGTAATATTTGACCCCATCGTTGGGATGGATGGATAGGATAAAAAATATAACCATATTCCTACCAGTTATTTTCAATTAACTTCTAATCGATTTATTGGTGTGCTTTATCCACATGGATCCTATGGTTTTGGACGAACGAATTTCCATGATACAAACACCATGGTAATTGTTCGTTTCCTTGCAAAGTTAAACTGCGTACTAATTTGGATTTTGTACCCTCAAGTTTTTATCCTGTAATTTTACGTGTTTGGCGAAGGCTTTCTAAAAAAAATTTATGGATTACTTACAAGGTTCGTTGATTCCCTTTGGAACGCGGTCAATTTCGTTTGGAAAACGATAGATAAAGTACCATTGTTTATTCTTTAAACTAGAGAATATCCATTTTCATTTCTCTTAGGTTTTGGTCTTTCTCAATAAAAGAAAAACGATGCTTAGAGCATCAATTTGGTGGTGGTGTTGAGTTAATATCTCTCATCGAGCTTCTATGATTCAGTAGGGAAGTATTATTCCCTTCCTAAATGTCACAATCTCAACAATACCATCCACGGTTTTTTGAATAGAAAATTGTTGTGTCTTATTAGAAATTAAATTTGTGGTTTTTCTTTGCGATGAACCAACAATAAAATTGGCATGCTTCGTTAAGTCATGAGTTTATCATGGCATGTATCGAATTATCTCTTATCTCATAGAGCATGCCTAGCTGAGAGTAAATGAGCTCTAAGTGTTGTTCTCTAAATATGGCTTATTCTTCCTAAACACTCCTGAAGACACGACATTATGTTGGTAGCCACCAATGTTTTCGATTTTTTATCACAATTGAAGTCACCATAAAGACATTATATCTTTTTGTAGCTCCCACCACCTTTCATTTTAAATGCTTATGTTTCTGAGTTTCATGGCGATGATTGGGTTAAACTTATCTTATTAGGTTTTTCGTTTTCATTTTCATTTGTTTGTTTTTAAATTCATGACTGTAAGCACGAATTTAAATAAAAACTTGGTTTGGGATTTATATCTTCTATCTAAGAAATTTCACTTTGAAGACACCCATATATTGTTAAATTTCAAATTTTATGAACTTATTGATCTATTCACTATCATGATTTTCATGTATTATGGGTATCGTGTCTTAATTGGCTCTATGGTTGATCGTTGGTTTTAATTTATGATATGTCTAAATGCACAAAACATTGGTTCAACATTTGATATGGGTCGCACGATCTAAACAGTCATATCAACGCTCATGTCACTTGGTACAAGCATGTTGTACCCATCATTTCAATCCACCTTGTTGTCCTGAGAATTAATGAGATCATTCATTATGTGATTTGGGGTTTGGTATTGTTGGAGGGTTTGGCATTCATCATGGGTAATGGCTCATATTTCTATGAGCCCTCTAGTTTTTCATTTTCACCAACTCATTTTTCCAAGTTATGACATTCCCCAAACTTTGCAGTTTTCGTGCCATTACATTTCACACAGAACACTCTCTCGTTCTCGTCTTGTGGAAGCCAAAACCTACCTCTTGTGATATCCATTGTATATTTTTCACGGTGGAAATGGTACCTTTGGTTCAATTCAAACTGAACAATTGCCAAGCCCTTCTTTCCCATGATGATGCAATAAATGACCCGAAGGCTCACAGGTGGGATGTCTTCCTCAGGAAATTCGAAGGCTACAACCTCTCGGTTGCACATGCTTTTGCATAGATTTTGATGGTTTTAGGGTCAAGGTCAGCAATGTGCAGTCAGAAATAACAGAAGATTTCATATGCCGGGGGAAACGACTCCCTTTAAAAGGAAAAATGTGGTTTAAGAATGTTAAAATGGAGGATGTTCGATGGAGCTTG
Source organism: Picea abies (assembly GCA_900067695.1). Taxonomy (NCBI): domain Eukaryota; kingdom Viridiplantae; phylum Streptophyta; class Pinopsida; order Pinales; family Pinaceae; genus Picea; species Picea abies. The sequence continues at coordinate 5,957 of CBVK0100189415.1, read as the reverse complement.
TTCATGGTTTCTCGCAAATCCACTTGATGTCCAAAAGGTATTCTCATTTCTTTTCTGAAACCTAGATGGCACAACCTCATTTTAATTTTGAAACAAATTATCACATGTGAAGGCCAGTATGGGTTGGTTTTTCTATACCACGTTCGGTTACTTATGTTATTGATAGGGTTTGATTTGAACATGTTGTTTTATGTGTTAATGAACCTTTACAAAATGTCTAAACACTATAAGCGATAGAGCATGAACTCATTGTCGAGTCTTTTTCATCACGGTCTCGTTAAAATCCTCTTGAATTCTCACCTATCAGTGACAATTGGGAGAGTTTCCTGAGCCGAAATGGCTTCACCTAGGTCGACAATACAGTTAGCTTTCCTTTAATTGTAAACCCCAATTTTGATAGACCAATGACCGAAAGCCAGGTTTTCAATTCACCTGATGGCTCTGAATTTAATGAATCTGTGTCTATTGTTTAGAAACTCCCATGGTTAAGAAATCACAGTGTATGTTTTCTCCCAAGAAATCATTGTAACATGTAGTGGGTGAATTAAAAGGAAAAGTTTCTCCTATGTTTGTGAATGAGCCTAATCTGAAAAATAATGATAAACTTGTTGTAAAGAAAATTCATAAGGGAAAGAAACAACAGAGCTCATATTTGAATTTTAGGAATAAGAGGTCTCGTCTGTTGATTTCTAGGAATTTAAGGAATGAGAAAAATGATCATTTCATCTCGATCTCTACGATAGAGATCGATTATCAATGTTCAGATCAAGAGATAAACAATTTCTTGGCTAAGGAAGATCGAGACAACCAATGTCCCAGGAAAGAGGCTATTACCCAATTTGGACAATATGACTTTGTGTCTAAATTACCCCCATGTCTCAAAGGAAAAGAAGGTTTTTTCGTTATTAGTCATGACCTGGAACAAGCCACAGGGAAACATGAGATACTCGTTGCTGACTGTATCCCACATCGGTCTGCCATTACACCAGTGCATTGTGACAATTGCTTATAGTGGATAGAGCGCTATTATAGAGATATTCCCCTCTTACAGGCTCAAGTAAAATGTCTAGCTTCTGCGAATTCTCTATTGGAATGATTGAACCAAGACAACCAAGACTTGAAAGGACACGCGAAAAGGGAAAATAAAATAATCAAGAGATCCAAAAATATAATCATAAAAAATACAACCAATTTCAAAGCCATCATAAATTCGACACTTTACTAATTTCTAATGGTAAAAATGATTTTATTTTATTTTATACCATTATGTTATGAAAATTCGAAATATCCATATGCACATATCCATATTTCTATTTTGACACTTGTAAATTATCCATATGCGCATATGCACATATTTCTATTTTGACATTTGTAAATTATCCATATGCATAATCATATGCACATATCCATATTTCTATTTTGACACTTGTAAATTATTAAATTTATATTCATAGTATCACAGCCTTATAGATTAGTTTCATTTATTTCTTATTATTTTTAGGACTTTAGTTGGCCAACAGAGCCATTAAACCCATTGGGTCATTTCATTCCAAACGGCTTGGGTTATTTAGACAACCCCGATCCGGATTTGACCTTATAGTTGATAGTGTGTCACTTACGCCTGTCAATAAATGGCGCTAGAAGGAGGGCATGGATTTAATTGATGGAACATGGAGGTCCGAAGTCACCTCCCCCACACACTCGCACTCATGTCGTAACACGTAGTCACTTAGACAATAACATTACACTTGAAACATCAATTACCTCAAATGCTAACCCTAATATTAGCGTCAAATCAGTGACACCAGTTCCTCAAGTGGTCGACGTCCAAGAAATTATTCGTCAGTCACTCATAAGAACTCATAGTGCCTTAGCCCATAGCAGACAACCTCGTAGGATACTTAATCAACCCCTATATTTCACGGATATCCAAGAACAACTTTAAGGCATTGGTCTACCCAAAAACCCTTTAGGTGGAAATACTACCAATCTTGTTGAAACACTTATCCCTTGAGAGGAGGATCTAGTATCCCACCATCTCCACCTAGTTATGCTCCTTTCTCTTCAGGAGGAGAGTCTTCAGACGAAGACAATTCTTCATCAGAACCATCTCAAACTTCGACACCACCAACTCCCATGGCAAACAAAACTAATCTCGCTAGACCTTGGCTCGATCAAGATGTCATGGTTGTACTTGAACCCCAACACCCATTACCTAAGAATCCATAAAAATGACTACCTAAATTCGATCCATATTCAAAACAATATGCTGAGGATAACATCAAGAAATTTATGTTGGCCATCATACTTCAGAGTGTTGAACACGAGGATGTAGTATGAAGATTATTTCCTTATACTTTTGAGTGAAATTCCTTCACATGGTATTTTTCTCAACAACCCCAAACCATCCTCTCCTGGGACAAGTTTGAAAGTTGTTTTCTGAAAACATTTGGAGATGATAAATCTCTTAAAGTCTTTGTTATGGAACTCTCAAGCTTAAAAATGAACCTTAAAGAAAAACTAAAAGACTTTAACCAAAGATTTCTTACGAAACCAAAGAAATGTTACAATTAATTAAAAGAAAGGAAAAACTTATAAAAGAAAAATAAGTGAAGATAATATATACATGAATTACAAAGTTAATGTGTGTATATGATTTGTATCATTTAAATTTTTTTAAATATTGAATTAAAATATAATAAAAAAAACTTGAAACTTTGAAGAATAAAATAAAAGAAAGTATTTTGAAAACTCAAAAGAGTTTAATTTTGATTTTTTTTATAATGAAACCCCAATCATTTCCTTGGATTTGTTGAAGCTTCTTGGTAGGCTTCGACCAAAGATCTAGTCTTAAGTTGCCCAAAATGACATGTAGAAGAAAGACAAGAAAGAAAAATAAAGTTGTATTTTAAACAAAGCAATGCTTATGAAATTCAAGGCATCTATCTGCATAAGAGCAAACTGACCAACACTGAAAATTAGAATTACAATAGAACAAACTAAAAAAAATAAACCGATACTTTGATAACACAAACTCAACTCCAATTTGGCTCCTTCTTACTCTCTCTGAAAGATATTCCCTGCTGCCAACAACTTCATCAATATTTGCTGAAAAGAATGGAGTAAAGAATGATGAATAAAAAAAGAAAAACGTCACAGTACTCTAAGCATACCTCTCTCCAAGTTTTTCAGTTGCTTCTTTTATATTATTGATATACGGTTCCAGTGGTTTTGGAAAGCTAAAGACCATTTTCTGATTAACCATTTGAAGCGAATTTGGTTAGATCATCTTTAGTTTTCTAGATAATATGATAAATTGAAGCGAATTTGGTTATATCATCTTTAGTTTTCTGGATAATATGATAAATTGGTAGGGAAATCTCATTATCCATATGTGAATTCCCTTAGCCCTACAATATTGTAAATTTCCGTTCTGCATTTTTTTTCCTTTTATGTTCCCTTGAACCTTTCTTGGGTCGAGGTCGAAGCGTTCATAGAATATCTATGTTCTAAAAATGCTTGAACCATGGAATCGAACTTCAAAGTCAAATTCTTACATCAGAAACCACATGAAAATACAAAATTATGATAGTTGATTCCGTCTATCTTCATTCGGCATTGATACTAGATGCAGTTTGTACTCTAATGTCGTTAAGATCTATTGGTATTTTACCACGAAGGACTCTAGCGGTTGTTGTGCCAATGATCGCTCATTGATACTAGATGCAGTTTGTACTCTAATGTCGTTAAGATCTATTGGTATTTTACCACGAAGGACTCTAGCGGTTGTTGTGCCAATGATCGCTTGACAGGGTACCATTTTGTGGCTAGCAATCGGTTTTGTTTGCCAATTTGGTTGATAATAATATATAAAAGTCTTTTTCTAGCTGTACGTATACGAAGAAACCTGAGAAGTTTCAACGCATCAGCCAATTAGAATTGCTTTGAGAATAATGTGTTTTATCATCAAGAGAGAAAAATGAAGACGACCATAGTCCGAGCTACATTCTCCAATGGGTACCATTTTTTTCTCTTCTCGCATAACATAGATGAGACTCACGTCCATTCTCGTTATTCCATTTGAGCAAATCCTTGAACTGAAACATGAGATCGCCGAGTCTTCAATTTTTTGGTTCATGCATTATAGTTTTATTGTTAAAGTTCCAATGACCATTCTTTGGAAACTCTTCCATCTTTAGTGCGGTGAGTGGGGAACTTGACTATCCATATGTATTCACTATTTATCAATATTGATAGTGAGGACCTTTATAGTATTTACAAAGAAATCATACATCGTTACATCTATTGTTTGTGAAAGCTCTTTTTGGTCACTTGAGTTTCTTACCTTCATGATTGCACAGTATTTAACTTAACCCAAAAGATCTTAAAACTCTAAATCATGTCAAGATCTAATGTTTCGACAATGTGTACAAATGAATCTTGTAGATTTGCAAAACAGACTGTTTTTTTAGTGCAACGTTTGTTTTCGAATTGTAGTTGTGGTAAACAACCCTACAGTAGTCAATTAAGAAGACACACTTGTAACAGGGATATACTGCTATACTTTGGTCTCACTAAATGAGTTTGTCATACTTGTCTGAGAAGACATGGAGCTACGCTGGAGTGTCTGGATATCATACACAAAAACACAAAGACTTCGGTCTTGATGACCTTATTCAAGGAATGGTGATGCAGGAGCTTCTCTCCATGCCAGCCAACCAGCCAGCCAGCCACGTTAGCGCGCATGCATTCAAATCTAAGAGGGAGGCGCAACCTCATTTAAATTTGAATTGAATGTAAATTTAATTGCTTAGGCTGTTGAGTCATAGAGTCGTGCCTTTGTGCAGGTTGTAGATAAGGTGGGCCATTAATGTGTGTAATGGCTGAGATCTAGATCCGATTTTGGAATAGACAGCCCACTCAATGTAATTGAATAGGGTAGGATTAGAGGGAAGAGCTCTAAGAGCCCCTCGGGTAAAAGAGATTTTTCATATCTCATTTTGTAGAAAAAGATGAGTAGGAGTCTGGAAAGAGCCAGAGAGAGCTCGAGAACACCTTGTAATTACAGGTGTTTTCCATTTTTAATATAAACAGAAGCAGTTTTTCCTGCATTATTCTGTATTATATGGATGTTTGTGTGTGTTCTTTATATGATATGAATGTATGTTGGGCATTTGCAGGTTGTTTTGATTTCAGGAGAAATTCTTTGAGGTTTCATGCCAGGAGGGTGTGACAGAGTACTGCAGTCTCTGAATACCGGTGCACGGAAGCACTTCTGAATTCTATGGGTTCAGACGAAGACGCGTTGTTGCACAAGAACTGAAATCAATAACTAAGGAAAGACCTCAAGGTTGTTGAACACCTTGGAGGCAAGGTTGTGTAAGAGAAGAGACAGTTGCAGATAGAACTTAGTTGTAAGTTCTGTAAAGCTCTGCCAGAATCACTAAGGATTCTGTGAAGCTCTGACAAGTGGGCATTGAGCACAGGCACAAGGTGTAGTTGGAGGAACTCTGTTGTGAGTTTAGATGAGCACAGGCACAAGGTGTAGTTGGAGGAACTCTGTTGTGAGTTTAGAAAGAAGCCAAAATCACTGAGGATTCTGTGAAGCTTTGCCAAGTGGGCATTGAGCAAGTGTAAGGGGTGTACAAAGATATAACTCTGCTGTGAGTTCAGAAGGAACAGAATCACTGAGGATTTTGAGAGCTCTGCTAGGTGGGTATTGAGAGAGTGAAAGGAGAAGATACTCTACCAAGTGGGCATTGAGTAGGTGTGCAGATAGGCATAGAGGAGAAGAGAACTCTTTGAGTTCTGTAATTAAGGGAAGAATCAACTAAGGGATCTTCACAGGGTTGTTGAACACCCTGAAAGACTCAACAATCAGGGTGCTTGAGTAGAGACACTGCCAGGAGGGCATTATATTCTCCATTTGTGGGAGGAGAAGAAAGAAAGATAAAATC